>BJKM01000715.1:50186-207686 GCA_015082035.1 Chaenogobius annularis | reverse complement strand
TTCACCTTGAACTGACTGCGTTATTTTGCTTTAAACGTAGGAAACTGCTTTGTAACTTGAATGAGAACGATTGAACTAAATCCACTCGGAACTTGTCAAAACGGTTCCAAACTCCGAGTCCCTTTTCGCCCTGTGGATGTTCCGTTTGGCAGCGTACGGGCGACATTCAGCCTCTGCACGTGAGCCACGGCGTCGCCTCGAGTGCCGATGCTCTCACACTCTGGTTTTGTGTTTCAGGGCTTAACGTCGCCTAACAACGACACCTACGAGACCATCCACGTGGACAAGAAGCCCATCGTGTGAAGAACAACCGCTTGACTGCAACTTTTACCAGTTACCTTCAGAAACGCTCACGAGTCAGCAGAACACTTTTAAACAGCTTGATTTAGCTATTCTTTTTACACGTTTATACGCTCAAGAAATGAAAATGATTAAAGATATTAAGGATCATTGAGGGTGCTTGGTCCACTGCAGGTCACACTTGTTTTCAGGCCGGTTTAGTCCTAATTTGGGTTTGGTCTGACCGTGTTCTAGTCCTGCTTTAGTCCAAGTTTTGTCTTGTTTCAGTGCAATTTTATTACAGTTTTGTTCTCCTGTGGTTTAGTCCAAATTTAGGACTGTTTTGGACCTGGTTTAGCACTGTTTATACACCATCATACACCAGGTTTAGCTTAAAGCGCCCCCTACAGGTCGGACGAATCATTGAACTAAAATGCAGTTTAGATAAATATATTTAGAATGTTGCAAACAATTCTAAAAATGTTTTCCCAGAATAGCAATTTTCTTATGTTTATAATTTCACTTCCTGTTTGTAATTGATGACATCACAGTGGGGAAATTACCCAGCAAACACTGGGCCAAAACTAATGTCAGTTTTTTGTTTTTTGTTTTTGTTTTGGCAAATAAGAATACACAATAACGACTTTATTTTGTTGAATTAATGTTTAAAGGGTCAAAAAAGTTGTTTCTTTTGTGTCAATTCTGCATAAACTTTGACTGGAATGAGTGTCCCTGGTGTGATGTCACTTCCTGTCAGTTTCAACAGATTTTGAAACGTTTTCCCCACAAATACCTGCTCGATTGGAGTAAAACTATCATTAATATGTACGACAGGTACAAACACACCAAATAAAGTCAGAATTGGAACATTGTAAAGACCTGCCACGGGCCCTTTAAGGCTGTTGCTTACGTTTGTCAAAACCTCACTTACTTTGTCATCTAATCAAGTCATCTAATCAATCATTGTATCCGTTTCCAATCCGTGTGTTTCAGCGTCCAGTTCTAGGCAACATTTTGAGGGCTTTTCACCACTCAAAAAATATTGTTTGAAATTGTTAAACGCGTTCTTCATCCGTTCGAAACCATATTTTTTAATAACTCAAATATTCCAACTAATCACCGATCAATCCCACAGGCTATAAATGTCCCTTTTGCCACGGATGTTTTATTTATAGTTGTTTCATTCTGCTGAAATATGTTTTTAAGCAAGTGCAATGTAAGTTCATCTATAAATAAAAGCTTTGGGCATTTCGGTGTTTGTCGAATGTCGTATTTTAGTCGTTGCTCTGGTCGTGGTGTGTAACTGTGGGAAGAGTTCCGAGAATTAGACGCACATTTGTGTTTGATCGTGAGCGATAGCGTTTGGCACAGGAAGTCAAAACAACATGTAGCGTTTAAAATGTCCAAATAAGGAAGATGGTAATCCTACTTGAATGTTTTGCAGTGTACATTAGCACGCAGTTTTGTGGTAGTAGGACTAGTACTAGCAGTAGAGTAATAAAAGCAGTAGAATATGTAGTTGTTTACCTTTACCTTAACAGTAGTAGTCCTGGTAGTAGTAGCTTTAGTAGTAGCAGTAGCTTTAGTAGTAGTAGTAGTAGCTTTTGTAGTAGTAGTAGTAGTGGTAGTGGTATCTTTAGTAGTAGTAGTAGTAGTAGTGGTAGTGGTAGCAGTAGGTTTAGTAGTAGTAGTAGTAGTAGTAGTAGTAGTAGCTTTAGTAGTAGTAGTAGTGGTAGTAGTAGTAGTGGTAGTAGTAGTAGCTTTAGGAGTAATAGTAGCAGTATTATCTAGTGTTAGTAGTAGCTTTAGGAGTAATAGTAGCAGTATTATCTAGTGTTAGTAGTAGCTTTAGGAGTAATAGTAGCAGTATTATCTAGTTTAGTAGTAGCTTTAGGAGTAATAGTAGCAGTATTATCTAGTGTATTAGTAGTAGCTTTAGGAGTAATAGTAGCAGTATTATCTAGTATTAGTAGTAGCTTAGGAGTAATAGTATCAGTATTATCTAGTAGTTAGTAGTAGCTTAGGAGTAATAGTAAGCAGTATTATATAGTTTAGTAGTAGCTTTAGGAGTAATAGTAGCAGTATTTATCTAGTGTTAGTAGTAGCTTTAGGAGTAATAGTAGCAGTATTATCTAGTGTTAGTAGTAGCTTTAGGAGTAATAGTAGCAGTATTATCTAGTGTTAGTAGTAGCTTTAGGAGTAATAGTAGCAGTATTATCTAGTGTTAGTAGTAGCTTTAGGAGTAATAGTAGCAGTATTATCTAGTGTTAGTAGTAGCTTTAGGAGTAATAGTAGCAGTATTATCTAGTGTTAGTAGTAGCTTTAGGAGTAATAGTAGCAGTATTATCTAGTGTTAGTAGTAGCTTTAGGAGTAATAGTAGCAGTATTATCTAGTGTTAGTAGTAGCTTTAGTAGAGTAGTATAGCTTTAGGAGCAGTATTATCTAGTGTTAGTAGTAGCTTTAGGAGTAATAGTAGCAGTATTATCTAGTGTTAGTAGTAGCTTTAGGAGTAATAGTAGCAGTATTATCTAGTGTTAGTAGTAGTAGTAGCTCCTGTAGTTGGACTTCAGGCTTCGCAGATGGAAATGAACGCTTTTGCCACAAACCTATTTCCTCGTCTTTGGTGCAGGTCAGTGTTTTATGTAAAATAAATGTGAATAAACCAAAACATGAAGCACAAAACGCCAGAATTCATGTTTAATCAGCTCTTTTTTAGTCTTTTTTAATCTAAATGTGCATAAAACAATACATTTTTATACCTCCCACTTTAGTAGTTGTCTTGTATTTAAAGTAGCCTACTACTAGTATAGTAGTAGTAGTAGTAGTAGTGTTTGTAGTAGTGGCAGTTGCAGTAGTTGTCTCATCGTGTCAATAAATACACAGAAAAACGTGTCCAAGCGTCTCGTGTTTTCACTCAGACTCAGGAACACTTTAAACACGGCCTTTTAAAGTAAGTGGAGTCAAAAAGGAAGTCTCATGTGTCCAGATCTGCTCAGATAACAGCCCAGCCAGAGCCACCAGGGGGCGTCGTCGCTCCGCGTTGCGCAGCGGGACAGTAAGGGCCCCCACTTTGTCTGTTTTGCCCCGGGACATAAACAAAATACAATTCTCCAACAGCCAACTGTCACACATCTGCACGTTGTGTAACTGTGCAAACCTGTTTGAGGAAAAACATGCATTGTGTTACTTTTCTCTTTGGAAATGTCACGTATTTGTTGTGTTGTTGTTGTTGTTGTTGTTGTTGGCTACACGTTTTGATTGGGCTTTTGCAAATGCTCCTGACAGTTATTACTTAATACTTTCATTTTAGTGATATTTTTGTGTTTTTAGACCGTAAGAAAACCCGGAAGATATTTATTAGAAGAAGAAAATAAAAGGACAAGATAGAGTTTTATTTGTATTTTATTTATTTGCAGAGGAACGACACATATTATTGAAATTAACCTGTATCTCTTAGTACAACGTTACTATATCTATGTAAGATAAAGGTGCACTTACTTTTTCCTCTTGTGGGTCAAAATGAATTAGCATTAGCGCTCAAAACTGCTAACGTTTTGTATGTGAGAAAAGCGGTTTATTCATGATTCCGTTGAATTTTATTTGTATTCTATTTATTTGTAAAGGAACGACTCATATTATTGCCTGTAACTCTTACTAAAAAGTTACTATATCTATGTAAGATAAAGGTGCACATACTTTCCCCTCTGTAAGCCAAAATGACGTAGCATTAGCGGTCAAACCTGCTAACGTTTTGTATGTGAGAAAAGCGGTTTATTTATGATTCCGTTGAGTTAAATTGGGACAGACTGGTTTGGTGTATTTCCATTTAGTGACAGTATTTACTACTTTATCAGCTTGTACTTGTACACAAAGTTGGACCAGGAGCGTTCAAACCCTTTTCTCACCGGGGGCCGCACACCGAAGTACGGACGAAGGGCCAGTCGGTCGTTCAGAGCTGCCACTTTATGTTGATGAAAATGTTTGATTGTGGAGAATGTTCTGACTTAAATGCGCTCGTGGTAATCGGGGGCCATCGAGCAGGAGCCCGAGGGCCCCACGGGAACAAGAGCGTTGATCTGCTCAGGTTTGGATGACTCGCCAGACGTCTTGTTGCGCAGCTCAAAGGTACATTTGGACCAGTTCGAGAAACGAATGGCACAGAAACATCTCGAAGCCACGAGGGGTTTGTTCTACGAGACCGCCGGGGCCATTTGAGTTTAGTCCAAATGTGCGTTTTCAAGTTTAAGTGGTTTATTTGTGGCGTTTTAAATCAGATAATAGACCTGAATGGTATTTTTTTACTGTTTTAATTTCATAATACTGAACTCATAATTTGTTGAACATTTATTCTATTCTATCTTTCACAAAAATCATGGTTTATGTGTCCCTGGTTTTAAAAATATACCACCACTACCATATCACAAAAGACTTCTCAGGTCCAATATTAAGAAAATAGAATATACAACCCGATTTTAGAACTATGTACTTGGGCCTCAGAACTCCTGTTATGGTCACAATAAATGGATACCTTTGAAATGGGCTTTCTGGTGGCGGGAACAAAGGCCATCACTAAGAGATGGATGACACAAAACCCTGAGGATCAAGGACTGGACTGACATAATAACTATGGACCATATGGGACTTTTTGAAATGTCTATTTGTATTATTATTTTTTATTATTTTACATTTTGCTCTCTGGTTGTGTTTGTTTTTGTGTTTTATGTTTTGAAAAAAAAAAGGAAAATATACATATATATAATAAATGTATGTCTGCGGTGTGAAAATGGGGAGCGGGTGCTGGCACAGATGAAGAGAATAAAGTCTAAAGAATAAAGTCTAAATTAATAAAGTCTAAAGAATAAAGTCTTGAAGTCTAAAGAATAAAGTCTAAAGAATAAAGTCTTAAAGTCTAAAGAATAAGTTAAAGAATAAAGTTTAAAGAATAAAGTCTAAAGAATAAAGAATAAAAGAATAAAGTCTAAAGAATAAAGTCTAAAGAAAAAAGTCTAAAGAATAAAGTCTTAAAGTCTAAAGAATAAAGTCTAAAGAATAAAGTCTAAAGAATAAAGTCTAAAGAATAAAGTCTTAAAGTCTAAAGAATAAAGTCTAAAGAATAAAGTCTAAAGAATAAAGTCTAAAGAAAAAGTCTAAGAATAAAGTCTTAAAGTCTAAAGAATAAAGTCTAAAGAATAAAGTCTAGAATAAAGTCTAAGAATAAAGTCTAAAGCCTAAAGTCTAAAGAATAAAGTCTAAAGAATAAAGTCTAAAGAATAAAGTCTAAAGAATAAAGTCTAAAGAATAAAGTCTAAAGCCTAAAGTCTAAAGAATAAAGTCTAAAGCCTAAAGTCTAAAGAATAAAGTCTAAAGAATAAAGTCTAAAGCCTAAAGTCTAAAGTCTAAAGAATAAAGTCTAAAGAATAAAGTCTAAAAGAATAAAGTCTTAAAGTCTTAAAGCTAAAGAATAAGTGAAGAATAAGCAGTGGTCCCCAAACTACGGCCCGGGGGCCGTACCTCCACATTCTTTCTTTCCCTCTGCTGTTGGACTCATGAACACTTCTTAAACACCTGCCACTTTAACACACAGCACTCTTCATCACTCACTGCCACTTCCTGCACTACAATTGAAAATGTAACTGTAATCTTGTGAAAACAGTAAATGTTTTTCATGTCGGGACCCCTGCGATTGGCACACTTTTTTCTGTTACAAACTGACCCTGGCCCCCCATCAGAGAAGGGAAAAGTTATGTGGCCCTCACTGGAAAAAGTTTGGGGACCCCTGGTCTGAAGAATAAAGTCTAAAGAATGAAGTCTTAAAGTCTAAAGAAGAAAGTCTAAAGTCTAAATTCTAAGACATACAAAATGAAGTAAAACACACAAATGCATTTTAAAAACCTAGCTTTTTTCAAATTGTTTATGTTTGTTCCGTCGAATGAGCCATGGGCTTTAAAGCGGCTCAATTCATGATAAACATTTGCTGTTTTACTATTGCAATATTTTTTTAATTTCTTTATTTGATTATGCAGACGACACTCAGATCTATGTTTCACTGACGGCAGGTGAATATGGACCAGTGGATTCACTCTGTCACTGCATCCAACAGATCAGTGTGTGGATGCAAAACAACTTTCTCCAGCTGAACTTAGACAAGACTGAAATCATCGTCTTTGGCCCACAGAAACAAAGAGAAAGTGTTAACTGTCACCTCCAGAGTCTCGCTCTAAAACCTACAAATCAAGTTAGAAATCTGGGGGTAATAATGGACTCAGACTTGAATTTTAACAGCCACGTCAGATCAATCACATCAGCAGCTTTTACCATCTAAAAAACATTGCCAAAATCAAAAGTATAGTGTCTAAACCAGACCTGGAGAGACTTATCCATGCGTTTGTCTCTAGTAGATTAGACTACTGTAACGCGCTGCTCACTGGCCTCTCCAAACGAGCTGTAAAACAGCTGCAGTACATCCAGAACGCTGCTGCTCGGTCCTGACTAGAACCTAGGAAGTACGATCACATTAGTCCTGTGCTCAGGTCTCTGCACTGCCCCCTGTGGCTCAGAGAATAGACTTCAAAGCAGCTCTGCTTGTGCACAAGTCTCTCCATGGCCTAGCACCAAAGTACATCTCGGACATGTTAGTGCCATATGAACCATCTCGGACTCTGAGGACCTCAGGGACCGGCCTCCTGCTGGTGCCAGAGTCAGGACTAAACATGGGGAATGTGCGTTTCAGTTTTTATGCAGCTAAAATCTGGAACAGTCTTCCTGAGGATGTGAGACAGGTTCTACTCTGGCAATGTTCAAATCTAAACTAAAAACTGTTTTGTTTGGCTGTGCATATGACTGAAATGCTTTTCTTTGCACTCTTCTCTTTTATGTCTTGAACTATTTGACGGAGCCTGAAAATGGCACCTTTACAGCCACAGGTTTTTGTGATTTCTGCCATGTCTTTGTGATGTTAAAGCATTTGTTCCTGTTGCGTGAAGCGCTTTGAGTTGCCTTGTTTTGCCTTGTTTTGCCTTTACACATTTGCAGTCTTGATCCACCGCACACGTGCTCAAGCGCTCTGAAAAACGCTGCCGTAAAGACACCTGCGGAGGGGGCGGGGCTTGTGCTCGACAGGTGTCTGCGCGCGTGCAGCCTGCGCGTGCGCGCGCGTGCAGCCCGTAGCGCGTGTCGGGACGTTCGCGCTCAGTTTCGCCACGACGCCGTCTCCGCGCGAGCGACGCGAGCTTTTCTTACGTTTCAGGATCGACACTTTTAAACCGTTTGCGTCCAATCCGACACCGGCGCGACGGCGTGGAGCGACGGCGCGGAGCGACGTGCCTTTCGGTTGTGTGGTCGTGATTCTGGGACGAACTTTCGCTGAAAACGGGCTTTTTTACAACTTCCACAATGACGTTCGAGTGAAGGCTTTCCAACCGAGACGTGAAATTGAGCGGAATCTGCTTTATTTTCAGCCTGAAGATGGAGTTGTTCAGGACGAAGACGAGAACGTGCGCACTGCTGCCGTTTCTGCTGTTTTACGGTAAGTTTGGCACTGGTTTTTACACTTTCGTTTATGTGCAACAACTATTAATCCTTGTTATTGCAATATATGTGCATTTGAGGCGCAGTGTAATTGTATTTTTGCTTTGTTTAGTTTAGGTTGTTACAGTTTTTGAATCGAAATTTGCATTTCTGGAATAAAAGAAGACATTTCGTAATTCTTTTTCAGTAGCGCGGTCGGCATTTAATTTTTTATTTCGATTAAACGGATTTATTTGAAGCAACAGCAGAATGTGGGGAGTAAACTATCTGAAGATTTGGTGATGAATCTAACCAATTTTAGATAATGCCGTGAATGTTGTTTTGAAGATATGCTAAATGTGAATATCAAGTGTATCGTTTGTAGTAAAAAAAATAAAAATAAATCATAATAAAATTGATTTGACAGTCATTTCACCTTTTGTGTCACAGGTCATTCTGTTCTTCAATATGTTTAAAGACATGTTTCAACACATTTCTAATAATAATCTGGAATATTGTTAGTCACAAAACAAGACTCGATATTCGTTGTTGTCAATATCGCCCAGCCCTCAGTGAACCAGGAGTTTAATCTGCATTTTTACACGTAAATGCAGTCGTTTCCTGTATTTTGCTGTACTCTACTACGCGGTTGTAGTCTGGGTTAGTGTTGAAGGAACAAACTCGATTTCTCAATACCGATTTCGATACCACACGAATAGTTCGAGACCAAAACATTTTAACGTGGATTGCAGCCCTGCTTTTTAGTGCCAATTTAGTGTCATTGTGTGGTTTGTGATGGTTTGGAAGGAGACATTTTGGCCATTTGATATGAACTGGCGAAACGGTCCACGCCATCATCGTCGTACCTTGACCTAGCATTTATTATTCTTTTATTTTTATGTTTTTCTAAATGAATCCTTTTATATCACACCCAGTACACGACAGGAAACAGTTTGGTGATACTAGTTTTGTGGATGTCGGTAATAATCTTGCATGATAAGCATGATGGAACTTAAAACGCATAGCAAAACTTAATCTGATCGAAAAGTCGCATGTGAATGGGGCAAAGCTGAATACTTTCACACAGGTATTGTTAATGCGAAAGTTTTCAAAGTATCGTAAATTCCATTGTGTGCCGTAATGAGGAAAACAAATGTGGCTTGGGTTCTGTTTTTCAGCCTGATAAATTAGCTTCGAACCGACGCCGTGGTCAGTTTTGGTCAAGTTGCTGTTTAATTCTTATCCAGACGTTGCCGCTAAAACGCTAACCAAGCTTCGTTTGTGCAAGTCGTTATCGGATCATGACAAAATAACATCATCTATGAACTGCTTTAGTTAAAATACAAGGCGTTTGGGGGGGACATTATTAGACATTGTTTCGTTTCGCATCATCGATAATTTAGTGTTTAGCGATTGCAAATTGGGTAAAAAACTGTGAAGAAATATCTACTTTTTCAGTTTTTCCGTTCGACGTTGCGATCGTGATTCGATTAGCAGTTTTTGGTCAAAATCAAGGTTCACAGTTGACCATTTTAAATCGCAATTTCGATTCTTCTCGCACTTTTACTTAAGTAGAAGCGGTCTTTAAACTTGTTCGGGCCTGGGGTTTTTTCGCCGCAAAGTAAAGAAAGAAGCTCATTATCGTGGCGCATAGTTTCTGGGTGATTTGTTCTTGTGAGAATCTTTAACTTGAGTCACATCCGTCGCGTCTCACCCGCTTAATGCCATTGACAGGTGAACAAAAGGTGTCTTCAGCCGACCCAAGGCGACAAATCTTTTTGCGATCAGTGATTCTTCTTCAGCTTCTTCTGCATTATTTTGGTAATTGGTCTTTCTTTCAATGAATCAGTTGGTTGTTTTTAGAGCACAAAAGCCCTACGAATATCAGATTTTTACTCCGTTTGATGAAGATGAAGCTGCAGAGATGCCACTTGACAACATCTTCCTCGAGTTCTCATGAAAACACACATTTTACACCTTTTCTTGCGTCATTTTAGCCTAATTGTCGCTCCGTTTGCCATAAAGCCTCGTCTTCCAGCGCATGGCGAGTTCTGGAGTCTGTTTATAGTTCAGCAAAACAACAATTATTTGATTACCAAATTAGCTGAAGGTTATTCCAGTCATTGATTTTGTTTTTTTCTCTTGCCGGAGCGATGAATGTGAACTCGTATGTTGAGCTAGTTCTCTCAAGACTATGACGGCGAGTGATTGAGTTGCGTATTGAGTTTGTAGACCTAAAAGTGGATTAATAAGCAAGTCAATAATCGGTAATATTGCAACTGTTTGGGACACGTCACATCAGAAACTCGTCCACACTCATCATCTTCCAAAACGCCCTGTCAAACATCTTTGTGTACATTGAAAAGCGCAGCAAAGTGTTTATTATTGTTATATACTTGATATTCAAATTATGCATCATCTATAGTATACAAAAAATATTTAAAAAAATACTTAAACAAGGGTCTTGAGTGATATTTCAGTGCTTCAGTGGTTCATTTTCCAGTTCATTCAACGTTTGTGCCATATTTGAACCTCAACCAAGACTATTGTCAGCAGTGTAGTCCAAAAAATGTGTGTTTTTTGTCAATATTGCTCACCTCTTGTCAATAGATTTGGCAATATCTTCTGTTAATACTGAGACGTTGCTCAATTGCGTGACTTTTTGGAACGTGCTACTGCTGTTTTTAACCTTTTTCCTCCCCCTTGTCCGTACCATATTCATTCTTTACCGTACCCCATTGGTCGGCCGAACATCGGTTGAGTTCGAGCAGGATGGTTTTGCGCAACTCGACGATCCGGAGCGCGGCGTGACCTTTTCGTCTTGTACAGCGTGTTTTCACCGTTTTGTTCAAGCGTGTCAGAATGCGGTCCTGTCGCATTCTTCTTCTTCTGTTCGCGACGAGGAGGTGGTTCGGATCACAAAACAACTCTCTTAACTTCCTGTTTTTCTGTTCTTCTCGGCTTCTGTCTGACCCTTCCCTTCTTTGTGCTGAGAGCGTCTCGTGGTAAACGAGGAGATTTATGGTTTAATTCAAATTTCACTTGGGCAAAAGACTGGACTGTACCAGAAAAATTCTTTAATATATTGTTCAAGACCCGAGCCTTTTTTGGAAAACTATCCGATTGGGATCAGTTTTTCCTTGTAAAATTCTTCAAAGTTTACATTAAAAAAGTCCTGGCAGAGTATTTGAGAACGGACTGAAAATTATGATCTGCGAAATGAAAACGAGAACCCCGTGTATTTCAGGTCATGGTTTGCATTTTAATTTTTTTTAATATAAAACAAGATATTTTGTCATCCATTTATTCTATGTATCGATCGCTTAAGCTTCTGTTTCAAAGCCACGAATGGTCTTCTGAACTCTTCAAACAAAAACAAAGTGAAGATTTTTCAACGAAAGTCAAAGAAAAGCATCCATTGTGTTTATGTTTTATGTTTTTTAAATTCTTAATATCCTTCATTGTGTCCAAATTGTTTTTATTCACACACAAAAAATCACTGAACTGAATCAAAATATTGTTTTTAAAGCAGCTGTATTGAATCGACAGGTTAGACACACATTTCACCACTGAAAAGCAAGATGGCGGCCCAATATATTGCCAAAAATGTATTCAGATTCAGAATTTTGGCTCCAACTATCAAATTATTCACGCGCCAAGAACGAAATGAAACTGCATTATCGCCACAATTCGCCGACATTTGCTGCCGAAAATGAAATGAGATCCAGATGATTGTTGTTGCACCGTGTCAGAGTTCTTTGTCTCTCGTGTCGTGCTGTGACATGTTTTTGATTTGAGATTTTATTGACAGCATATTGTCAGTGAGACTCGCACCGTTGGCTTCTGCAGCGCAATAATAAAGACGATCCCTGAAGCAGATTGACAGCACGGACGTCACAGCAGGTCAAACGCCACTCTTCAACCCGTCAGTCAAGCCCAGAACGCTCCTGCGTCTGAACTACAGCGTGGAGAGCGCAGAACCAGGTCTAAACCAGAACTAAACCTGAACCAGACCAGGACAATATGTTACACCTGTTTTAGACTTGGTTTAGTCCCAGGTCAGTCGTGTAGTGCAACTGTTTGTCCTACTTTAATCCTGATAAAAGTGGTATTTTTTGTTAATCTGATTTAGTCTTCATTCGGTTCTTCCCTGATTCAGTTCTTGTTCTCCCGGTTCTGTCTTGGTTTTCCCCTGGTTCAGTCCTGGTTCAGTCCTGGTTCTGTCCTGGTTTAGTCCTGGTTCTTCCCTGGTTTCATCCTCGTTTCATCCTGGCTCTGTCCTGGTTCTTCTCTGGTTTTATCCTGGTTCTGTCCTAGTTCTGCCCTGGTTCATTCCTAATTCATTCCTGGATCTTCCCTGGTTCTTCCCTGGTTCTTCCCTGGTTCATTCCTGGTTCTGCCTTGGTTCTTCTCTGGTTTCATCCTGGTTCTGTCCTAGTTCTGCTGTGGTTCATTCCTAATTCATTCCTGGTTCTTCCCTGGTTCATTCCTGGTTCTTCCCTGGTTCATTCCTGGTTCTTCCCTGGTTCATTCCTGGTTCATTCCTGGTTCATTCCTGGTTTCATCCCGGTTCTCTTCTGGTTCATTCCTGGTTCTGTTCTGGTTCTTCCCTGGTTTCATCCTGGTTCTGTCCGGGTTCTCTTCTGGTTCAGTCCTGGTTCTTATCTGGTTTCATCCTGGTTCTTCCCTAGTTCTTTCCTGGTTCTTCCCTAGTTCTTCCCTGGTTCTGTCCTGGTTCTGTCCTGGTTCTTCTGTCCTGGTTCTGTCCTGGTTCTGTCCTGGTTCTGCCCTGGTTCTTCCCTGGTTCCGCCCTGGTTCTTCCCTGGTTCTGCCCTAGTTCTTCACTGGTTCAGTACTGGTTCTCTCCTCCACAGACTGAAATCCTGCACAGAGGGAACAGGAAAGTCTTGTAGAGCGACTGATGTTTGTTTTGTAGCGTTTGTTCTGCTGGAGTTTCTGCAGGTTGCAGGAGTCTTTTCTATTTTATGGAGCAGAAAGATAACATCTGATCCACGACACAAAAGACAGCAGAGCGCTTCAGACTGACACGGATACAGAGGAGAAAGGATTAAGGGTCAATCTAGGACTGAATCAGGACTAAAACAGAATAAAACCACATAAAAAAACATTTTAAACCACGATTAAACCAAGGCCAATCCAAAACCAAATCGTTACTAAGCCTGTGCTAAATCAGGACCATTATTATTAGTCTTACTATTATTACTATTATTATTATTATTACTGACAAAAACAAGACGTAACTATGACTAAAGCATGAGTCAACAGTTATGAATAGGTCCCTTCTATTTATAACTGAATCGCAGTAAAACCAGGTCCAAACCAGGTCCAAACCAGGCCCAAAGTAAGGCTTCTGTTTAATACATGTGGATTTTTTTGAGAAGGGTTCAATGATTAGCCTGAAGTCGATGAGAACAGACACTGACCCAGAGAGTGAAGGGAAAAGAGCCTTAAACACGGAAGAGCCTTTAACAAAGAGAACGAAATGTGGTTGGTCGAGCCATTAGCTGTCCTGTAAAAGCCCGTTTATGCTTTCAGCATTCTCATTAGACTTACAGCGTTAACATGCAAACTGGGACATTTCTAAACCATTTACGGCTTTCAGGACACTCAAGGATACCGCTGGTGTTCAAGTTAAAAGTATTCACATTTAAACTTAGCCCTAGTTTAGCTCTCTAGCTCAGCTGGGACTTTTGCTCTACTTTTATCTGGTTTTAGACACTGGTTTAACCCTTGTTTAGCCCTGTTTTAGCCTTTGTTTAACCCTAGTTTAGCCATGGTTTATCTCCCTAGTTTTAGTCTGTGGTTTAGCCCTGCCTTAGCCTTTTTAGCCCTAGTTTAGCTGTAGTGTTTGCCCAGTCTAGCCTGTGCATTTAGCCCAATTTTAGCCCTGGTTTTAGCTGTGGTTTAGTCCCTGCCTCTAGACCGCCCTAACCCTAGTTTAGCTGGGTTCTTTAGCCCTAGTTTAGCTGGGCTTTTAGCCCTAGGTTTTAGCTGAGCTTTAGCTTAGCCTAGTTTAGCTGGGCTTATAGCCCTAGTTTAGCTGGGCTTGTTAGCCCAATTTTAGCCCTGGTTTAGGCTGTGATTTATAGGTCCTGAATTTGTTCCCTGTGTATCTTCAAACCACTTTCCTTAACTCATGCCCCGGTTCATATCGACGTGAAGCTAATGATTGAGCTGTTCTTTATGAATGAGTAACATCAGGGGAAAGAAGCTTTTGGCTTCAAAGCCGGACTCTAAAGGACCGGCCTTCCAGATCCTACGCCTCTTAACACTTTTATTTGTGTCCCACGTTCAATGAGGTTTGATAAAATATGATAAGTACAGATTCATTTAAACGATAAATGAATCTGGTCTTTAGTCCAATGAGTCATGAAAAAGCCCAGTCATGTTCTCCAGTCTGTTGGTTTAAGAGCTGTGGGAAGAAGTTTACTTTAAAATGATAATTTCTATCGTACAGAGAATTTTAAAATACTTTATAAACCAAAAACGTGTTGACATGTTTCTTTTTTTTTTTTTTTTTTTTTTACTATTTTGATGTAATATTAACCACTGTCTTTGTTATAAAAAGGTCTTTTGAATGCGTTTTAGATTTCCTCACAGTCCATAACGATTAAGAGTTTAGTCGCCTTGTCACCATTGGGTGATTTGGATCGTCGCCGTCCCTCAAACAAACACCTGACTTACCGGTACATACTTGAGTCCAGTGGATCAGTAAAAATATGTCTGGTCGTTATGACGGGAAGGACGTGGTGTGGTGTTTTCCGTTTTTTGTTTTAGTTTTAAAAAGTGGAGCCTGTTTGTGAAGTGGATGTGCGTCTGCCAAAAATGTGTCCAGTTTCCTCTGTCAACACAAACGCATCAGAACTGCATATTCAAACTCTTAATGGTTTGAAGTTCATGTTATTCTTGTGGAAGACGCATTCAGACTGACTCATGTGAGCGAAAAGGCAGACGTCTACATTTAGTTTTCTGCTTTAAATTAAGGATCCTCTCCTGTATAATGCCAAAACTACCTTTTTTCACCATTAGCTCATTCCCCGAAATCTGTGCCTTTTTGTGTCACAACGACATAAAACAACTATTACCGTGACTTTTCGGACTACAAGCCGCTACTCGTTGTTCTGCAACGCTTTTAAACCCTGCGGTGATTAAAAAACGGTGCGGGTTAATTTATAGACTTTTAATGGTTAACAATGCGCCACCGGGGGGCACTCTAGCGAGGAAAGCGCAAGCGTTTGACCCACTTGTAGAAAGAAGACGTCAGTGGATACGGTAAAACTTGTGTCATGTTTCTGGTGTGATTTTTAAGCTGTCACAAATCGCGGTGTGTTTTTTATTACAATCCAGACTCATATTTCACAGAGAAAGGAGTCATAATGAAGAAGTCGAATCTAGACCGCGGCGAAACTGCAAAGACGACACACGCATTGGTGAGGGGTGGCAGATGGGGTGGCAGAGGGTGGCTGAGAGGAGGTGCAGAGGAGTGCCAGAGGAGTGGCAGAGGAGTGGCAGAGGAGTGGCAGAGGGAGTGGAGAGGAGTGGCAGAGGAGTGGCAGAGGAGTGGCAGAGAGTGGCAGAGGAGTGGCAGAGGCAGAGGTGGCAGAGGAGTGGCAGAGGAGATTGGCAGAGGAGTGGCAGAGGTTTAATTATTCAGGAGCGCTGTAATTGCTTGAAAAGTACATAAATACATTTAAAATACATTACTCTACATTGCCCCACTAAAAATAAAGAAAATGAGTTTGAGATGAGATTTACTTTGCACATTTGAAACAAGAACAATATAAGATTAATAAAGAGAATAAGATTTCACGTAATGATCACTTCACAACGATATACGATATAATGTTATTTCTATCAAAAAACTTACCTAGAGTTGTTTCATTCACACAGGTTCAGTCCTTAGTTGGTCTCACTGCATGATGTCATCTGGTGGTAATTCATGAACCAATGTTTTTTACAGTAGGGCTGCAACTTCCATTTATTTTAGTTGTTGTCTACTTTTGAAAGAAAATAAGAGTTGAAATGTGGTGACTGGAAGCTTCTAGACGGAGAATATTTAAGTGTATTATTGATGATTATTGAATGTTTTGAGTGAATTATGCCGCTGTCTTTTGTTATAGAAAAAGTCTTTTCACCTGTGTTTTTAGGGAGAGTGCCAATCGTCGACTAGTCATCATTTATTTCGATTAATTGTTGCGGGTCCGTTTGAAACATTTTCCTTTTGCCCCTCCACAGTGACGTCGAGCCGCGGCGCGTTCGTGGACCCTGCTCAGCCTCGGACGTCTCAGCGCTCCATGACGGACTCCGAGACGCGGCTGCCCTGCCGGTACCAGGTCGGGCCCGACGAGAAGGTGGTCCAGGTCACGTGGTACAAAGAGCTGCCGGACCGGACCAAAGACCAGATGATCACGGCTCACTTCACCGACGGACACACACGGGGTAAACCTGCGCCGCGACCAGATAAAACCGTCTTCAAAACTAGTTTGCTTTAATTCCACATTTTTCAGTGGCCCAAATGTATTCGTGACCTCCTAATTCTTCACCGTTATGAGTTTATAAGCGTTTCACCACTTTCATAGGCCAGAGCAGAGTTTTTCCGTCACGCTAACTAGCATACTAACTAGCATGCTAACGGCACTCTGGCCTTATTTCCTGGTTCAAACAAATGAAAACACTTTGATTAGACGCAGACGGCACACAGCGGTCTCATTTTGACCCTAACAGCTGCATTTGTAATATATCTGTACAAAAGCAAAACTAGTCATTTGCTTTATAACCTGGAGCTGCGGCGCCTAATCGAATAATCACGTGAAGTCGACGCAATTAAAACAATTGTAATTTAATAATGGCAATTGTTCTGGACTATACAGATTCTAAAACGTGAGCATTTTTAAATAAAAAAGACAAAATAGAAAACAATTATTTATGATTTTCATAAGTAATACACTTTATTTGTCAATATTCTCTATGTAGAAGCCTTTATTTGGTTGATAATGTATTTTAATTCATCTTAATGTACAATAGAAAAATGTATTTGACTATTTGACGCATTAAAAAAATTATTACTAATTGACAACTGAAATAATCATTGCAGTCCCTTTTTTTTTTTTTACAATCAATACATATTACAATTACAAAATACTACATATTTTCTCTACTTAGACGTGGGACAATATTGAAATTTTATGTCTCGATTATTGTTGCCAAAATAATGTGATTAACAATAATATCAGGATAACTTTTAAAATAACTGACTGTCTAATAAATGTGTATGGGCATTCATATTGACAGTAGTTTAATATTACTGTGATATATTCTATCATAGAAATGTACATCGTGGATAATCTGGTGGCAGCGGTGATATATTTGTTAACGATTATCGCGCCCTCGTATTTACTGCCTGGTTTCTAATCTCTACGGTGGACCCTGAGGCCTCTTGTTCTTCCCCCCGCAGAGTTCTTGCGTTACGCCGGCCGCGTGCGGTTCGAGAGCAGCACTCCCACGGTGAACTCGGCGCTGCTCATCCCCAGCACCGAACTGTCCGACGAGGGTCTCTACACCTGCCACATCTCCACTTTCCCCAACGGAAACTTCGAGCGCACCATCGACCTCACCGTGTGGAGTGAGTACGGCAGGTCTTTTACCGTTTTATCGAACCGGGTACAAATGGCGCCGATATCAGTCCGCCGATATTACGCGCCGGCGACGACGACGACGGAGTTAAAGGACTTTGGTGTATTTGTACCTGTCGCGAATATAAATCATAGTTTCACGCCGATCGAGTGGCCGTTTGTGGAGAAAAGTTGAAAACTATCTGTAAAAATGTACGGGAAGTGACGTCGCACATGACAGGAAGTGACATCACACCAAGTTTATGCCGAACAAACTACTTTTTTGACCCTTTTAAACATTGATTCAACAAAATAATATAAATATAGTTTTTATTTGTCAAATACATGACATTAGATTAGATTTGGCCTGGTGGTTCTTGGGTAATTTTCTCGTGTGATGTCATCAATTGCAAACAGGAAGTCAAATTAAAAATGTGCTTTTTTTAGGATAAAATGTGCTTATGTTTTTGTAGAATAAAATCTAATCTAGTTCATTGAGTGGTCCAACCTGTCAGGGGCACTTTAATTCAGATGAATAATCAAAAATAAAACTACTTTTACTCTAATAACCTAAACATGCTCAAGATCGTCATTATTAAACTGGTTTGAAAGATCGTCCTGTTGTCTAGATTTTGAACAATGGATTGAACTAAAAATAGTTTAAAATGGTCACAATTATTATATTTTGTTTGTTCCGATTACATTGTGACCGGAATAATCACGATTATCGATTATTAACCTAATAATTTTCACAGATTGGCATTTGAAACGACTAAATTCAGCTTTTAACTGTTCGTTTAAGCAGTTTTGTGTAAAAGGTGATTCTAAAATGCTTCCAAAATAGCATAAATAAGTAGATTTCTATTTTTTTTTTTCAATACTTTGACTCAAAATTACGTCAAAGTAATTTTTAACTTTGTGACTGTAATTTATGTGATTTTATTATTCTTTTTTTTTCATTAAATTAAGCATCATGACAGAACAAATATATTAATTATTGGGAGAACAGATGTCATAAATCACTGTTTGAAACGACCGTCATTTATAAAAACACGAGGCGCTGCCAGAGGCCGAGCCGCGTGTGAAACCAGACACTAATCCTTTTATCAGGCGCATTTGTGGCATTCATAAGATGTTCTGAGTGTGGGAGTCTAGATCTGGTTTGGGACCAGACCAGACCTGGTTTACGTCTGGTTTGGAATGGATTTACTCATGTTTGATGATCTGTTTTGCTGGTTTCGTCCTAGTTAAAGCAGACGTAATCATAGCTAAGCCGTGTTCGTAATGGTTTTCCCTTCTCATTTACACACTCGGATTGAGGCGCGTTTCAGTCATCTTTATTGTTCCGCGTTCGAGACGAGGCAAAAGTGCAGAAATATCACACTGTCATCATGGTTTAGTCCGGGTTCAGCGTTTGCACGATCCCACAGCTGTTGTCCTTTTTGTTCTGATATTGGCTTGAATTGGACTCACTTTAGTCCTGGTTTAGACCTGGTTTACTCCTGGGTTTGTCCTGATTTAGACTTGGTTTAGACTTGGGTTTTGTCCAGGGTTTGGACCCAGTTTAGACTTGGTTTTGTCCTGGTTTTGTCCCAGTTTAGACTTTGTTTTGTCCCGGTTTAAACTTGGTTTAGTCCCGGTTTTGTCCCGGTTTAGACTTGGTTTTGTCCTGGTTTTGTCCCAGTTTAGACTTGGTTTTGTCCCGGTTCAGACTTGGTTTTGTCCTGGTTTTATCTCAGTTTTGTCACCGTTTTGTCCCGGTTTAGACTTGGTTTTGTCCAGGGTTTGTCCCAGTTTGGACTGGTTTGGACCCAGTTTAGACTTGGTTTTGTCCTGGTTTTGTCCCAGTTTAGACTTTGTTTTGTCCCGGTTCAGACTTGGTTTTGTCCTGGTTTTATCTCAGTTTTGTCACCGTTTTGTCTCCTGTTTTGTCCCGGTTTAGACTTTGTTTTGTCCTAGTTTAAACATGGTTTTGCCCTGGTTTGGCCTCGGTTTGGCCTCGGTTTAGCCTCGGTTTAGCCTCGGTTTGGACTCGGTTTGGCCTCGGTTTAGCCTCGGTTTGGCCTCGGTTTGGCCTCGGTTTAGCCTCGGTTTGGACTCGGTTTAGCCTCGGTTTGGACTCGGTTTAGCCTCGGTTTAGCCTCGGTTTAGCCTCGGTTTAGACCCGGTGGCCTTCATTTAGCCTGACTTCAGACCTGGTTTAGTCCTGCTGATCCCACTATTCCGCCTGATTTGAAGTTGAGTTTCAGCTTCTTTCTTTTTTCTCTCCAGATGATTTGAAGTTCTCTGAAAAAACCCCAAAACATCGTCACTATTACTCAAAAGTTTAGCAATCGCCGCCTCGTGCCCACGTCAGCGCTCTCCAACGCGTTCGGAGGGCTGCAGATCCGACGCCGAGACGCGGTAAACTGTCATTACTGTTGTGATATTGTTTTTGGCCTCGTTCTGGCTTTGCCGTCTCGCGCTCGTCAGGACACGCCTCGGATCAAGAAAATCAACAAAAACGCTGTGAATTTTAACCTCTAATGAACTTTCTCCAAACCGTAAACACGCTCGCGCCGTTCAAATGCAATCCCAGTGTTTAATGTAATCGGTCTGAGCAGTTTGAGACCACCCACAGAAATGCACCGGGATTCAGCTAAAATGAGGTCTAAACCAGGATTTAATCACGTCCCCAGTGATGATTTTAAATGTTCTTTTTTTGAGTCACAGTTTAGGCAATATTCTGGCATTTCTAACACAAAATAATAATACTTTCTTTGCGTTTCCATGTGAGTTTATGCTAGTTCTGGCAAAGCTCAAGAACGTTCAAAAACTGTTCGGAAAAGGTCACGTTTTGCACTAAACCCGCGCAGACCTTAAATACCGCCGACGCCTTCGCCAAAAAATGATTATAAACTAAGTAGGCCTTTTATTTATTAGACTCACAAAGTTGTTTAATAGTGCAGTATTTACTAGCTGCCCATTAAAGCAGAACTAAGTAACATTTCACCGTCTTTGCAATTCTCTGTGATGGTTAAAGATGTGTTTTCGGGGTGTTTGAAGTGTCCGTCGTTGCCCCCTGCTGTCTCTGAGTGGAAAACCAGCCTTCGTCGACCCTGAGAAACCCTGAGAAACCCTGGCCCTTTTTCTAAATATTTGGCAACGTCAAATGTTTTTGTGTGTGATTATACTGACTTATTATGATGCAGAAAGAGATGCGACAGGAAAAAAGAAAAAGCGTTTGCGTCTGTTCTCTGACAGTGTATTTTCACAAGTGAGCTGCAGGGGGAGCTCTCTCGAGTTACTTAGTTCTGCTTTAAGAGTGAGACAAGATCTTTGGTCCGAGAGGAAAACGATCGCACGTTATTTTCTCCCAATAATAATGTTATTTTACCTATTTTGTTTTACTGGACCTAACCGACTGAGATGTGGCTGCCAATCCGCGCCAATGGCCTCCTCGTCGACGACCACTAACCGTTCCGTGGTGGTGTCCTCGAGCTCCGTACCGCTTCCCGTTCAGAGTTTACGCCGATGTTTAAATAAACGCGCCCTCGCTCCGGCACGTCGTCAAAACCCAGACGTTTGACCTGAGGGGACTCTCATCGTCACGGCGATCGCGTTACCCACAAACCCGTTCTTCCGTCTGCGTTTTGACGAGCGCGACGCGTCACAGCCGTAAACGGCACGCCGTCGTCTCGTCGCGTTATTAGTCTGAGAACACGCCGACGCCTTTGCTCGTGCTGAAGATGACTCGTTAACCGTTAATCAAAGACAATTAGCCAAAACAGAAGTCTTTGGGTTTGATTTTTGACTTTTGTGAGACCGATATGTGAAAAAATCAACAAGATGCCACTGTGACTCCATTTTGGGTCGCACAAAAACACTGTTGCAATTGAGTTAATACAATAAAATAATAAAACAAATACTTCGCCAACATTGCTTTGCTAACCCTGAAGTAAACACATTTTTAATATTGGGAAGATGGGTTGTGGGCCGGATTAAATTGATTGGAGGGCCTGATTTTGGCCCCCGCGCCTCATGTTGAATAGCCCTGGACTGATTGTTAAAAAAAATACATGACTAAATTCAGTATTGAAACTAGATTCTGATTTGAGTATGAAGGATCAATACAGAAGAAACTGCATTTATAGGACAAACTTGGACCGTTTCAAAACTGTATTTTCTTAAGTACTCCACATTTTAAATAAAGATTTGTTTAATTTAATACATAATAACACACTTGGGCAATAATCACAAGCAATAGTTTTCAATTATTATATTTCTAGAGAATAAAAGTGAAACTTAAAAAATTATTGTGAGAATTTTAGAACCCAAAAAAAAAGTGAAAGTATCTGTTCATCAGGTTCTGCCAATAGTTTTATTACATTTAGTAACAAATATAAAACCGGCTTTTACCTTGTGAAAAGACATGATGCGATCGTCCTATTCTTCCTTAAAGTTGGGTTTGCGTTTTTATAATTACATTTTTTAATATATTCTGATGCTGTGCAGGGTTTTCCCGCGCGTGTGCGTCCCCCTTGTGTCCCCCTTACCCTCCTCTTCTCTCTGCTCCTCCACTTCTCTGCTCCTCCTCTTCCTCTTCTCCTCTTCCTCTTCTCCTCTTCCTCTTCTCCTCTCTCCTCTTCTCTGCTCCTCTTCTCTCTGCTCCTCTTCTCTCTGCCTCCTCCTCTTCCTCTTCTCCCTCTCTTCTCTGCTCTCTTCTCTCTGCTCCTCTTCTCTCTGCCTCCACTCCACTTTCTGCTCCTCCTCTTCTCCCCTTACTCCTCTTCTCTCTGCCTCCTCTTTCTCTATGCTCCTCTTCTCTCTGCTGCTCCCTTCCTCCTCTTCTCCTCCTCCTCTTCTCTGCTCCTCTTCTCTCTGCTCCTCCACTTCTCTGCTCCTCCACTTCTCTGCTCCTCCTCTTCCTCTTCTCCTCCACTTACCCTCCTCGTCTCTCTGTTCTCCTTCCCCACCTCCTCCTCTTTTTCCACTCCTCCTCCTCTTCTCTTCCTGCCCTTACCCTCCTCTGCCTCTCCTCCTCCTCTTCTTCTCCTCCTCCTTCTCTCCTCCTCCTCTGTTATCGATCTAAAGCGGTTGCTTGGGAAACGGGGAGTGAGTCGATGACAAACGAACACTAAACGCTCAACTATTTCTGTCACAATAAACTCTGTCACAAAAGAACTTCCGTTCCAATAATAAGGAAACATGCGAGTCGTGTTGGTCAACATGTGCTTAGGTCTCCACGGTGACAGCTGGAGTAAACAAACCTGTGTGTGACCTTTTAGTTCAACGTTTGGTCGTCGTGTTTGGATTGTTTATTCTCGGCTCACGTTTACGCTGCTGGGGACAGTTAAGGACAGTTAAATACAGTTAAATACATTGAATACAAAGTCACATGTCAGTTAAAGATTCTAACTTTTCCCCCGTGAAATCAATTCTGAGTGAATGATATAAAGGCAAGATAATTAATTAAAAATATAAGTAAATGTAACACCGTCTCGAGCACAACCAGGCAAAAGAACAAAGATCTTTAATCAAAACCCGGCCTTCACCTCCTTCTGTCGCTGTTTGAGGAGTGGATAAACGAGTACAGGGTCGTTAACGCGCTGGATTGGATGATTTTAGTCGTGTTTTAATCGTCGTAATCTTATTAAATCAGAGAATATCATCAATCATTTGAATCATTTGACTGATCAAAGAAATGAACGTGACTCGTCGAACTCTAAATATCTTGTTCACTACACGAGTTCTACATTGCATTGTTAATCCCCTCGACACTTGATGGTGGTGAGGAGCTACTACTGAAGCCACAGCTGCCCCGGGACAGACTGACCGCCATCTCACGACTCTTGTAAACCAGCCACATGTAGTTTTCCTCAGAGATCTTAATGTCTAAAGCCAAATCAGCCTCTAATAATGAAAGATCTCATTCACTTCATTCACATCTCCTCTCTCTCTCTTCAGGTCTCCCCATCTCGTCCCTGGACCCCGTGGTGATGCGCGAGGGCCAGTCTTTCGGCGTGGCCGCCTCCTGCCGCGCCATGGGCCGGCCCGCCCCCCGCCTGGCGTGGGACACGGCGCTGGTGGGTCAGGTGCAGAACCGGAGCAGCGAGAGCGGGGCCGTGTCCACGCTCTTCTCCATCCACCCGCTCCGCTCCATGAACGGCAAGCGGCTCGACTGCCTGGTGTGGCATCCGGGCTTCGAGCGGCCCAAGAGGATGACCAACACGCTGGAGGTTCAGTGTGAGTACGGGGGGGGGGTCCGATCACCGCAGTCGGCCCATTTGCGATCAGAACGGCATCGAATGTGGACAAACTCTCATGAAACTGGTTCACTGCTTGTCAGAGACCACAAAGACCACTCGCTTTTACACAACACTTTACGGAAAATAGAGTCCGAAACGTTGTCCCGTCAGAACCGGCTCGGCCACTTCTACCCTCGGCCCGTTTTAAAAAAAAAATTCCGTACGCTTCATAGTTTGGGCCCGTCACGATCACCAGCAGTTTGAATCACGATAAATACGTTGCTCCAGAAAACCTCAAGCCGGACCACTCGATCTGGTGTTCAAACCAAGACCTCGCTGAATTCTGCTTCACGTCCCTCCAAAAGTACAACACCCTCTAATTATTTACTTTTTGAGATGATTATTCTTGCGTCGTCGTCTTTAATTAAACCGTCATATATACGAAGTGTGACGCAGCGAATCATCCACCCGCAGCGCTTTCTGCACGCCTCGTTAATTAAGGTAATAAAGGCCATCCACACAATAACTCAATACATGCAACATTTGAGAGGAATAAATACAATATTAGTCAAATTTATACAAGTAATAGTATGTGGAGTGCATATGAACGAGGTTTTCATGTTTTTCTGATTGATCAAGTGAAAATATCAAGCTGCTTGGCCAGTTTTAACTTCGAAATAAAGCTATAAAACTCTTCTTATTTTCAGTCAAACCAACCATGAACCAGGGCCACTTTGTTCTCCAAACCCACAAAGAAAAAAAAGAAAACTGACAAACTTTAATAAAGTCCTTGAATCACACGTTTATAATTGGAATAAATCAAAATCGGAGGCCCAAACTGCAGCGTTCTCTGCTTCACAGAGGTCCACCACGTTCGTTGTTCTCCAAGTGTTCCGTTCACAGAGGGTCCACACGTTCGTTTGTCTCCAAAGTGTTCCGCTTCACAGAGGGTCCACACGTTCGTTTGTTCTCCAAAAGTGTTCCGCTCACAAGAGGGTCCACACGTTCGTTTGTTTCAAAGTGTTCCGCTTCACAGAGGGTCCACCACGTTCGTTTGTTCCCAAAGTGTTCGCTTCAGAGGTCCAACTTCGTTTGTTCTCCAATAGTGTTCCGCTTCACAGAGGTCCACACGTTCTTATGTTCTCCAAAGTGTTCCGCTTCACAGAGGTCCACACGTTCGTTGTTCTCCAAGTGTCCGCTTCAAAGAGTCCACACGTTCGTTTGTTCTCCAAAGTGTTCTTCACTTTGAGTTTTAGTCATTTAAATTAGGCAAAGGTTAAGTTCATTTAAACGTGTTGGTCACCTTAGAAACAGTTCTTGACAGCTTTCTCCGATTCCTTTGGTTCCACACTACCTTTAGTTGTAAATCATTAGTTCGTTGCTAGCATAAGCGCTAGCATAAGCGCTAACAACAACAACACAGTCTGTTTCTCACTCATTTCTGAAAACATTTGACATTTTTGCCACGAGGGGCGCTCAGAAAGGTGGGTTTCGACGTCTGAGAGCGAATCGTGTGCGCGAAACGGGCCTCTCCAGCTCGCGTGCGTCCGAAAGGTTCCACACTGGGGCTTTGTTGGGCGGGCGGACGGCGGCACAAAGCACCGTTTGTTCAGCTTAACCTCGCGCTCTGTAATAAATGGGTGCGAGGAGTCCAAACGTTAAAGATTATTGGCAGGTTAAAGCGCTGGGAAACGCCGTGAGTAATGACACACAAGAGGAGACACTGCTTTAGGTCAACGTTTAGAACGCAGTATCGATGTTGTTGTTTCCAGACAGACATTCGTCATTTGAAGGGCCCATGTCAGGTCGGACGACTCAATCAACTAAAACGGAGTTAAGATCAATATATTTAACAGTTTTGCTAAAAATTTTACAAAATGTATCCCAGAATAGCTCATTTTTTTGGTTTATAATTGTACTTCCTGTTTGCAATTGATAGGAAATTAGCTTGCAACGACCGGGCCAAAATATTTACAAAATGTTACTAATAAAAATATACGAGAGCACCTTTTTATTTTGTTGATTTATTGTTTAGAGAGTCAAAAAAGTTGTTTCTTTTGTGTAAATTTATGACTACACTTTGACTGGAACGAGTGTGATCCCTGGTGTGATGTCACTTCCTGTCATTTTTCTACAGACTTTTCAACGTTTTCTCCACAAATACCTGCTCGATCGGTGTAAAACTAACATTTATATGTACAACAGGTACAAATACACCAAAAAAAGTCCAAATTTGCGAATCGTAAAAACCCTGTCATAGGCACATTAAGCTTCTATATGTTATTCTGGTCTTTTAAGCGGGTTTTGGTGGAATGCAAAGGCAATTTAGGGCAATATGACAAAGAATTGAATCACGATTTGGTTCGTCATGATTTCCTGGACATTAACAATACAGACTTTGGCTCGTCGACTGAGTGAATCATGCGCCGAATTGGAAAACTAATGCGGTATTATTATTACTAGCGTTTGAGTGAGTCACAGGAAGGAGATACTTTTAGGCAGCGCTAATTATGAGCTGCAAACGAACACGGAAAAGCCTCTTGGACTGGTTCAGCTGCATTTTAGTCTCGTCTGTGGTAAATACTAAAGGATATACTGCACAATGGTAAATACTAAAGGATATACTGCACAATGTGATACTAAAGAAATCACTGCACAATTGGTGATACTAAAGATATACTGCACAATAGGTAATACTAAAGGATATAACTGCACAATGGTAAATACTAAAAGATATACTGCACAATGGTAAATACTAAAGATATACTGCACAGTGGTAAATACTTGAAGGATATACTTGCACAATGGAAATGTTAAAGGAATACGGACAAATGGTTAATACTAAAGGATATAGCTACACAATGGTAAATGTTAAAGGATATACGCACAATGGTTTATACTAAAGGATATATGCACAATGGTAAATACTAAAGATATACTGTACAATGGTAAATACTAAAGGATATACTGCACAACGGTAAAATACTAAAGGATATACTGCACAATGGTAAATACTAAAGGATATACTGCACAATGGTAAATACTAAAGGATATACTGCACAATGGTAAATACTAAAAGGATATACTGCACAACGGTAAAATACTAAAGGATATACTGCACCAATGGTAAATACTAAAGGATATACTGCCACAACGTAATACTAAAGATATACTACAAGTAAATACTAAAGGATATACTGCAACGGTAAATACTAAAGGATATACTGCACAATGGTAAATACTAAAGATATACTGCACAATGTAAATACTAAGGATATACTGCACAACGATTAAATACTAAAGGATATACTGCACAATTGTAAATAACTAAAGGATATACTGCACAACGTAAATACTAAGGATATGCACAATGGAAAATACTACAAAGGATAACGCACAATGTAAATACTAAAGGATATACTCACAATTGGTAAATACTAAAGATTACTGCAACAATGGTAAATACTAAAGAGATATACTGCACAATGGTAAATACTAAAGGATAGACTGCTACATAAAATGAGGTTGTACATGTACAACTTCTCTCTGTAAATCTTTTTGAACCTGGAGCTTTGACTTTCTCCATTGTACTCACAGTACAGTGGGTACAGTGCTTTTTCCTCGGCTGCTGTTGAGGGTTCAATGGTTCTGAATGTTTCGTTGTCATTTTCAGACCCTCCAGAGGTGAAGATCTCGCCCGGGTCTGGACACTGGTTTGTGGGGATGGAAAAGGCCGAGCTCCACTGCGACGCTCAAGGACAACCACGACTCTCCAACATCACCTGGAAGTGGTAAAATACTTTATCATGTGTACTCGGGTTTGGACCTGGTTTAATCCTGCTTTAGTCCTGCTTTAGACCTCCAAAGTGAGGGCTTAAGTGAAGAAAGAACTACAAAAAGGGCCAAACCGAGTCTACATTTGTACTAATATTGGCACGAACTTGGTCCTTTTTTAGAACCTGTTTGTCCTGGAACCATTTTTACTGTAGACTTTGGTTAATCCTACTTTAGTCCTCAAACTTTACACCCTGTTTAGTCCTAGTTTAGACCTGGTTAGAACGGGTTAAACTCTGAAACGGACATAATGGACTATGTACTGAATTTAGTCCTCGTTCAGAGCTGGTTTAGGCCTGGTTTGTGGATCAAATCGCCCACAAGAAAGCGTGAAAACAATGACAAAACTCAACTTAAAGGGCTGGATTTCCTCACACAAAGCAAAGTGATAAAATATTGGCGAGCCTTTTCTTTGCGGAGCGGCTCGGTCGTGTCGGGATAAAAGGTCAGGCGTTCGGTCGGTGTCGCGTTTCTCAAAAGGAGCAGAGGTATTTTCACACGAGGAGCAGATGCTGAACGCGGGGGGGGGAAGAGCAGGAGACGACAGATGAGCTCTTAATCACAGCCCTGCCTCAGATAAGACGCTTAATGCCGTGAAAATACAGGGTGATTCTAATTAGAGAGACAGTTTCAGCCGAAGCAGACAGAAACGTGCCACTGTGAAGCGGCCAAGAGACTCTGAAAGGACAACATCTGACATTTAGAGATGTCAGTGTGGAACTTCTCCTGTCGTTCGCTCACGTAAACGTAAGAAAAAATATATATATTACGAGTTTTTCATCATGTCATGTTTTCATAAAGTAATTTAAAGCTTTTTTTAGGTGCGAAAACTGACAAAATTGCACACATTTGTGACATTTAAGTCTGAAAAATGGACAGAGCCAGGTTTAAGTTTCTTGGTTCATTTTGTACACATATTAGATACAAAAAAATGTATTGAGGGGATTTTTAATATTTAATTTTGTTTTTGAGTAAACTAAATCTGACTGAAAATTTGCTTAAAATGTCTAATTTCGCCTAATTTTTTTAGACTTAAAACCTTAATAAATCAGGCTTGGAATTAGATATAAGCAAATCCTTCTGTTCAAGCTGTCAAAATCTTGTTAAGTACAATATTGTAAAGTTTGGTGTGTTTAGGAGCTGCTTTAAGGGCTGATCTTTATGTCTTTGAGGGAGGAAAATGCATTTTAAGAGAACGACAATGTCCCAGAGAAATCTTTGGATGAAGCGGATGAAATTAAATTCTAAAACGTCTTTAGGAGCAGATTGGACAATCGTGTTGTTTCCACACGAAAGCTAACGAGTTGAGAGAACAAACTGACCAAAATTGAAAGAAAAACGTTTTAAAAATAAGAATAAAATGTGATATTTCTGCACTTTTTCGGTTACTTTGACTGTTTTCTGTGCTATTTAAGACATTTAAAGGCACGTTTCAGCACATTCGCATTGATTGCCATAAAACAATTAGAATATCGTCATTGAGATATTCATTTTTTGCCAATATCGCCCTCCTTAAAGTGCACCTTTTGAATATAATGTGACAGAACAATGTGCAATGATATTTACCATTAATAAAATCGATAAAAAGGAGGACTCAACAAATTTTCCTCATCGCAAGTGTAATACCGTCATGCCAAAAGTGACCAATTAAGTCATTCCTTTACATTCTGCAGTCATTACAGGACGTTACTGTAAACTATTTATCCATTCAACCCAACTTAACTGAACAGCGTTGCCCCTTTTGGCCGCTGCAGGCTCATTACGGTCTTATCTGGCTCGTTTTGAACCGTCTCTCCTCCGCGTGGATCCTATCTGCCTCTGCGTCTGCTCTAAAGGGCCCGACGCGCGAGCGGGGGTGGGGTTTTGGGGACGGGGAAACTGGAGCTGACCTTTTCAGGGGGGGGGGGTGTAGGGTGTAAACTGCAGGTAAACCGAGGCAACCCGACCCCCTCTGAGGACGAGAACCAGAAACCGCCGCCTCTTTTGTGTGCGCCCTGACAGATTCAAGTCCGTTTATTGTTCAAGCCGCGGCGGATCGCTGTAGTTCAGGCGTGTGAGGACGGTAACAGGTGGCACAAATAAAGAGTTATAATAACCAAGGACACGAACGCAGCAATTTGACTGAAATATGAATTAAAGCTTCAAAATCAGAGCTCTCAAGGGGAATAATATCTAAATTATATAAATGTATTAACAATTTGGACTGACATTCTACTACTTATACTGAAATAATGGAAAAGAGAGTGTCATTTTGTTTTGACGGACGAAGAGTGGGAAAGGGTATGCCAACTGTGGGAGAATCTGCGGTTGTCCGGGGGCAAGCCGCTGTCACGTGCTCCCGTGGACGTCATCCTCACACTCAATTTAGTGTATTTGGGCTTCAAAACTCCTGCCATGAACATAACAAATGGATACCTTTGGAACATACTCGGGGGGAAAAAAGCCAAAACAAAAAAAAGTATGACACAAATTGCACCGACTGCTACTTTAATGTCTCTGCGGGAGAAAAATGCAACTTGAGAAAACTGACAATGTTCAATATAAATCTAAGTTTGTAGTTTAAATTCAATAATAAAACATCTTGTAGTGCAGATTGGACATTGTTGTTTCCACGTGAAAGCTCATATTAGAGAGCAAACTGACCAAAGAACATTTTAAAAAAGAGTTTTCCTCCAGTATCTCTTTTTACTTAAATAACCAAATGAAATACATCTGAATGTGTAATTGTGGGAAAGGTCATTAGAACAACTTAAATGGCGTTATTGAGCACTGCTGCATCTTTAGTCGTGTCGCATGAGTTTGTAAATGTTTTTGTGTGTTTTTTTTTTTTTTAAAGGAATGGTGGGGCTTTACCTGAAGATCTGTGGTGACGGAGAACGACCTGGTCTTCAGACGAGCCCTGCGTCTGAACGACAGCGGCGTTTACAGTGTGTGGCTCTGAACGCGGTGGGAGTCGCAGGACCGAGTACCCGTTCACTGTGGCAGGTGAGGGAGAAACGCTGCCCTCTGGTGGTAAAGGAGGGGGTTGCATGCACGTGTTTGGCTTTATCCAGAGGTGGAAAGTAACTCGTTTCAAATACATTTACAGTTTGACCTACAATATTCAGACAATGTTTGGATGATAATAATAATCACAATAATAATCACAATCACAATAATCATCATCACAATAAATAATCATCATAACCATAATAATAATAATCATCATAACCATAATAATAACCTATAATAATCACAATCAGAATAATAGTAATACTAATCACAATAATAACCACCATAATAATAATAATAATATTCACAATAATATAATAATAATAATATTCCAATCATAATAATAATAATATTCACAATAATAATAATAATATAATATAATAATAATAATAATAATAATAATAATAATAATAATCATCATCATCACAATATAATAATCACAATCGCAGCAATAATCACAATAATAATCATAATCATCATAATCATCATCACAATAATAATCACAATCGCAGCAATAAGCATAATAATCATAACCATAATAATAACCTATAATAATCACAATCAGAATAATAGTAATGCTAATCACAATAATAACCACCATAATAATCATAATCATCATAATAATCATCATAATAGGACTAATCAAAATAATAATAATCATAATAATCACAATAATCATAACAATGTGTCTTCTTCCCAGCGCGTTCTTTCCGTATTGCGGACATCACCAGCAACAGTTTCCTGTTGATCCTGATCGGCGCGGGGGCCGGCCTGCTGCTGCTCGTCATGATTCTGGTCATCGTTTTTGTCAATCGGCATCACAAAAACAAACAGAAGAAACTGGAGCTGCAGCTCAGCGAGAAAACGTGAGACTTTCGCACCATCTCAGAGAGTTTAAAACCAGAACAAACTTGAATTCTGGATATATAGTGGTCAGAAGTATCGAAAATCAAGATAATAATCGATATTAAAACTAGTATCGAAACTAGACGATGTGTCAATACAGAAAACATCACATACACGCGACACAATTGGACTTTTAAGAATGATTTTAAGCTTTATAAGACACTAGTTTAAGACACATCGTAACATAAATAAAGGTACTGTTATTTTGTGTTGAAAATGAGTCTATTGTCTTTAAAACAAAAAGTGTTAGCGGCGTAACGAGAAAACAACATCAAGATTTAATGACTTTTCACGATTGTTGACAACAACAGTGAAATCTTTCACTTTCTGTCATTCCTGTGGTGAAAGTGTGCGAGCGGCTTTACAAAATCCAACTTTATGAATGACAAAATAACAACGCACAGGCTCATAACGCTACAAACGACCCGCAAATGGAAGAAACGCTAACGACATGAATGAATTAAAGGGTTATTGCCATATTTCTGTGAGTTTAGCCGACATTTCCAGAGTAAAAGTCTGTAAAAACAAGATAAAATAGGGTTTAAGACTGGTTTATCTGCTGAGAGTGACACATTTATACTTCTTTTTAAAGTGGAAAAGAGCGGGACATGATTTTAAAGTTCGATACAGATACACAGCGTTTCATAATATCGGTTCCATCTTTTGGTTCGGTCTGTTCTGTGCGCGTATAACCTCGACTGAATCATCGAATTCCAGCGGTCGGAGGCGTAAAAACGGTGCGTTCTCTTCTGTTTCTTCCACTCCAGGGATGAAATCAACTCTCTCTCCAGACAAAACTCCCTGAGACGACTCAACTCCGTCAGCACCGACCTCAAGAGTTCAGGTAAGCGCCAAAGTGTTCTTGAGTATAAACCTCGTAACGCTTAAATTTGAAAGACTTGAAACAGATTTTTTTAACGCGCACACACAACGGACAACGAGAGAATGTGCGCTTTTCGTTTTACCATTCTCTCTCAAATGTTGTAAAAGAAGCTAACACTATTGTGACTGGCTGCTAATCTCGCTAAGCTAATCATGAGCCGCCATTTCGACTCGTTTGATACCTTTTTTTTTTTTTTTTCATTGTTGTTACCCTGAAACACATTCATTTTTATTAATTTGTTATTAACGACAATTAAATATTTTTAAAAATTCACATAACGATACAATCACAAAACAAACAACAACAAAATACCTCACCTGCCATTCACACACACAAACTCAATCAAAAACGAAACGGAACAAAGTAACATTGATGCATTAAAACAAAAAGACAATAATAATAATAATAATAATAATAATAATAATAATAATAATAATAATAATAATATTATAATTATAATTATAATATAATAATAATACATTAAAAAAGCATTCAAAATAAACCCGACAACAACAGTATTTACAGTGTGTGTTAGTGTAATGTATTTGTTTTCCAAATTAAATATTTTTAAATTTATTCAGTCATGTATTCATTTTTTAATAATAATGATAATAATAATAATAATAATAATAAAATATTGTTTCATTATTATTATATACTTTTTTATTGTTATTATATATATTTATTATTATTATTATTTTTTTATTTTTTAAATTATTATTTTTCATTATCGTTTTGATACTTTTGGCGCTGGCCAGAACGCGCCGACACACATGTGGAGGTGTTAGACTTTCCACGCACGTTCACGTCTGCGTTTGCCGTAACGAGGCGTCTCGCTCTTCTCTGCTCAGCCTGAAGACTACGCCCTGCTCCGGGTCGACAGCAGAATGAAGCACAGCCAGATGTCTCTGGTGAGTGCCCGAGGGTCCGGGGAGCTCTTTCATGTCCTTTATGCTCTTGAGCCTTTCACTTCGGCTTCTCTTTGGCGGTGTTTGAATTGGGCGTGTCACGATTATTGGGTTAATCGATAATCGTGATTGCTCAGGTCAAAATATAACAGTTATAACCAAGGAACTAATAATCGGGACACTTTTAAAAGCAAAGTTCAGTCTTTTTTTGTTCAATCTATCAACCAAAAACAGTCTTATACTCCAAAAACGGTTATTGTGTAGTTATTAAAGAGGTTATAGAACAGTAATAGTGATAAATACTCTATAAAGGCAGTTAACATTTATTAAATTCATCTACTCGTGTTTGGACTGGATTCATTCGTACAGTTTGTCTTTATTATCTTACATTTATTATTAATATGTAGCGTTTTTATTGCTTGAAAAACACTGGGGGGTTTCTTGTTTCCATGGTGATAAAGGGGTTAAAGCCATGTGGAACATTTAAAGCCCAGTTAAAAGCGTCTCGACTGACCCGCTCTGATGTGTGGCTGCAGGAGAGACCGAACTACAAAGGCAGCCAGACGACGCTGATGGGGAAGTGGGGGCCCCCTGGTGGTGTGGAGGTGGACGAGCTCGGTCGCCCCGTGGTGTGGAGTGAGAGAGAGCTGGACTCGGAGCGAGAAGAGCGGAGGAGGAGGGTGGAGTCGTACGTGAAGAGCAGCAACATGTCTCTGGTGAGAAGCGGCTTCAAGTATGATCAGAGTTAAGGAAGTGGTTATTTAATGAAACAGAGGTCCACGTCTGTAGAAGCTGGACGCCCCCCAAAACTGTGTTACTCATCTTCACGGAGAAGACACAGATTTGTTCTAAATTCTCTTTCTCCCCGGCTCATGTACTTATTGCATGAAGCTTTGGAGCTAAACCTCAGCAGGTTCACGGGTTCTAAATGAGCGTCATCAGAGTGGAGTTATGATGCCATTGGTTCATTTGAACCCATCATCATCATTAGGGGGGCTTTTTTCCAAAAAGGCGTGACTAAAATGATCTCCAGTTCAAACTGAAGCTGTTTTGTAAAAGAACGTCTGAGCTCTTTGTGAGACTCTGTCGTCACGTGGAAACGAGCTCTGCACCAGAGGAATCCCAGCTCGAGCCGGCGCGGTGGGGCCGGCGCGGTGGGCCGGCGCGGTGGGTTGATGCGGTGGGCCGGCGCGGTGGGTTGATGCGGTGGGGCCGGCGCGGTGGGCGGCGCGGTGGGCCGGCGCGGTGGGTTGATGCGGTGGGCCGGCGCGGTGGGTTGATGGCTTTTTTGCGTTTGGACAGTTTCCATTTCGAAGCTGAAGTCAAAATGATTCAAATGTGACTTTTGGACTTTCTTTAAAGTAAAAACACACATTTTGTGTTTGGGGGTTTTGAGAACACGTTTCCTGACTCTTCCCTGATTGGTCCCAAGCACGACTGTCTTTGGTTGGACAGATCCACATGCTGTAAACACAGATTGTTGCCATGGATATATTCTGACACACTTCCCCTTCCCTCTCAGGACTCCGGTCTGCCCTCGTCTCTGGTCCCGCTGAAGCCGCCCACGGAGGAGGGGCTCGTCGCCTGTCGGGACGACGAGTTGCCCCATCTACGACACGCCCCGTCGCCAAACCTGGAGCCGTGGAGCCCACCTGCCCCGGGGCAAGCGGACGACGACGTGGACAGCGGGAGTTACCAGCTCACCGAAGCCTTACACAACCACTTCTACTACAGCAACGGGCAGCTGCGGCCGAGACCGCACTCCAACGCCATCCTGCTGCACCCGAGCCGGCCGGGGTCCGTCGTGCGCACGCACAACGTGTGAGCGACCAGAGACCCCAGAGGAAGTGCTTTTGAACTGAGGAAACGTGACGCGTGAACTGTCACTTCAGCCCAAAGCAAGTAACGCTGCAAAATGTGTCTATCCAGGTAAAGCAAACGTATACGCCACATCGGCTTGAAGAGGTTCCATTCGTTCAGCTTTATTCATCGTATCCGTGGTCTCATTTAAGGCAACGATTGATCCGAATAATCTTGATTAGTAAACTATTCAAATAAGTGTTTTGATATTCGTAATGGTGTAAACACAAAACACGGTGACATCATTGAAGCAAAACGTCAAAGTATAAACTATTTCTGATTTGCATTTACGACACTTCATTTGTAAATCCGAAATGTGTTTTGAAAAGGGAAATATTGGTCTGACAATGAAATAATCATGAATTGAAGCTTTATTCTCGTTGGACACGGAAGAATTTAAGGCATTTCTAATTAGTCAAATCATTTGTTTCATGTTTCAAGATAAAAAACGTGTCAATTTGATAAGAAAGTCATAATTGAAACGTTAGACTAAAGACTCGCCCTGTGCATTAATGAATTGACCGAAAGAGGGCGTGGCAACTTAAAAAAAATAAAAGAAAATAATAATAAAAAATAATAAATAAATCCCAATGTAAATCCTTATAATCCTAATCAAATAATCCATTAATCTAAAATAAATGTGTCCAACTAAATGAACCATCGACCAATCGATCAATAACAGCTAAACGACCACAGCCCCTAACGACGTACACTTTTCTTACCTCGTTAATAATAATGATAATAATAACTCGCGGGTAGTGATCTTTTGCAGTGAATGTGCTGCACTGTATAAATGTGACCACTTTTTTATTTCATTATTTACAAGAACAAACGAACAAAAGCTGAATATATGAAACGACACGCGGTGGAAGAAACGCTGCGTGAATTAAAAACACGGGCCGGTCACTCCAGGGGGCGTCGGTGAGAAATGACCAGGTGGTGGCGCGGGCCCCCCCACCAGGTGGTGGCGCGGGCCCCCCCCCCCCAGGCAGGGCCACCCCCCCACACACACACACACACACACGCACAGGAAACACAGGGCCTGACGCAGTAAATATGGGGGGAAAACAACCACTTTTGTATGATTTTACGGACAATATTCAACCAGATTCTTTGGGGGGAAAAAAGGAAAACACAGACAAATATTTAAAGTTCTTACGGTTTAAACTTATTTAGACACGAAAATATGAAACGCAAGTGGATTGGAAACCGCCCCACGACACGGGAAGAACGTGCAGACTCCGCAGACAGCCCCACACCGCCTTTTTGCACTCGCACAACTCTGTACAGGTCGGACAACAAGGTCAATTCTATTGTGTTTGAAAAGAACCAAAGTTGTGCGATTACGCAGCGTTATTTGTGTAAAAAAGAAAATGGTTAAAAATGTTTTTGTTTTCTTTTCTTTTCTGTTCATTCCGGGATGTTATGGGAAAAAGGTACGCACGAAATACCCCGAATTTCAATGAAGGATGTGGAACCATTTTGAATGCTAGACAAAAGAGAGAAACGTACCACAATCTGGTCTAAATGTTGTGTTCATCCAAGACCGCCGAAGGGTCCTTGATCGAGCCGTCGTGAACCAAGGCACGACTTTCTCATTCGGGGGCCAACATTTGTTTACGCGGAAACCTTTTTGCCGCCGGAGCTCGAGCGGTGAAACTCGAGCTGGAATGAAATGTGGATGTGTATATTATTTGGTGAAAAAGAATTGTGAATATAAATGTACTATTTGTAAGTATTGTACGTATCAATTGTATTTCCTGGCGGTGAAACGAGGCTCTCGACGACGCAGTACAACGGACAAGTGTGATTTGAGAAGCGTTCGAAAAAGAGAGACGCCTTTTGTTGCCAAACCGTCAGACGTTTACCGTTTTCTTTTATTAAACCGTGTCAATGTTTTGCACCTAAATGCACTTTTAGTACGTGTCTCGTTCTGGATTCTCCCCCGACCCCACATTTGCTACAAACCCCTGAATAATGCAAAAGTATAGTCTTGAAACAACAGTCGGTACATTTATTATTGCATTAAACCGTTAAATAACATCCAAAATATGCTGAAACCTCATTTTGAACAGTCAAGGCCCGTTCTGCATGGCTTTGTGTGTCCTCTGATGCGTCCGTAAGTTGCTCCTCTGCGAGAAGCTCTTTCCGCAGGCCTCGCACGTGAAGGGCTTCTCCCCCGTGTGGATCCTCTGGTGGATCTCCAGGTGGCTGATCCGGTCGAAGCTTTTGCCGCAGAACGGGCAGATGAACCACCTTTCCCTCACGCGCTTGTTCGCCTTGCTCGCCTCGCCGTCGCTGAAGACGAAGAACCCGCCCGAGTTCGCCGCGCTCTCCTCGGCGCTGTCCGGGCAAATCGCCGGACCCCGCTCCGGCGGCGCGCTGGCGTCGCTGTTTTGACTCGGCCCGACTTTGGCGGGTCTGTCGTCGCCGGTTCGTTCCGAAGAGCCGTCGAAAATGTCCAGGGCGTTTTGAATGAGGAGAATCTCCGAGTCCAGATGCCGCGATAGATGCTTCGAGTCCAGGAAACGGTCGTCGTCGTCGCCGTTGTTGTCGTCGTTGTCTCGCGGCCACGTCCGGCACTCTCCTTGTTCTGGATCGTTCTTCTCCGTCGGGTTCTCGTCGGGCTCCACGATTTGGACGTCGTCCTCCTCCTCCTCGTCCTCCTCTTCTTCCAGTTTGACCATGGAGTCGTCGTTTTCGAGGTCGTCGTCCCGTTCCGGAGGGATGCCGCGGTTCGACGGAGGGGACGGTGTTCGGCGATCGGGCTCGTGAACGCAGGGCGCCGTCGGCAAACTCCGGACGGAATTTATCACGGGACCTGAAAAAGAGACGTTTCTTTTGGTGAATAAATGAAACGAACCTTTCTTTACGGTTGAACACAATCTGACCGTGAAAACAGGACTTCATTTGACGTCACTCTTATTTAAAGTTTGGCTCGTTTCAGGGGTTTTTAAGTCGGACCTGGAACTTTCCGCTCGAGTTGAATGCTTAAGGACATGGCACTCCCACCACCGGAAAAGTTACATGGTGCATCTTTAATTCACAATCATGTCACTGTCCTGTCTGTGTCTGCAAATAAAGTCACCACAATGCTAAGTTAACTATAAGTGCCCTTGTGTTTCCTGCTGTTGTCACCACCTCCATGAGCTACATCCTTGTTTCCTGCTGTTTCTCACCTTCTCCCTGAGCTAACGCCTTTGTTTCCTGCTGTGCTCACCTTCTCCCTGGAGCTACATCCTTGTTTCCTGGCTGTTCTCACCTCCTCCATTGAGCTAATGCTTGTTCCTGCTTTGTCACCACCTCCATGGAGCTACCTCCTTGTTTCCTGCTGTTCTCACCTTCACCATTGAGCTAATGCTTGTTTCGTGGCATGTGCTCACCTTCTCCATGGAGCTGTGCTCACCTTCCCCATGGAGCTGTTCTCACCTTCTCCATGGAGCTCGTTCTCACCTTCCCCGTGGAGCTGTCCACCTTCTCCATGGAGCTGTTGCTCACCTCGCCATTGAGCAAACTCTTGTTTCCTGCTGTTCTCACCTTCCCATGGAGCTGTTCACTCTCCCCCATGGAGCTGTCTTCTCCTTCCCATGGAGCTACCTTCCTTGTTTTCCTGCTGTTGTCACCTTCACCATGGAGCTGGTCTCACTTCATTGAGCTTACTCTTGTTTCTGCTGTTCTCACCTTCTCCATGGAGCTTTCTCACCTTCATTGGAGCCTTACTCTTTTTTCCTGCTGGTTCTCACCTCTCCTCTGGAGCTGTCTCACCTCATTGAGCTTACTCTTTTTCCTGCTGTTCTCACCTTCTCCATGGAAGCTCTTCTCACCTCATTGAGCTCTTACTCTTGTTTCCTGCTGTTGTCACCTCCATGGAGCTGTTCTCACCTTCCCATTGAGCTCCTCTTGTTTCCATGCTGTTGTCACCTCCATGAAGCTTTCTCACCTTCTCATGGAGCTACTCTCTTGTTTCCTGCTATTGTCACCTCCAATGGAGCTGTTCTCACCTTCCCCATTGAGCTACCTCTTGTTTCTGCTATTGTCACTCCATGGAGCTGTTCTCACCATCATTGAGCTTACTCTTGTTTCCTGCTGTTCTCACCCTTCTCCATGAGCTTGTTCTCACCTTCATTGATTACTCTTGTTTCCTGCTGTTCTCACCTTCTCCATGGAGCTGTTCTCACCTTCCCCATGGAGCTGTTCTCACCTTCCCATGGAGCTACCTCTTGTTCTCCTGCTGTTCTCACCTTCCCCATTGAGCTACCTCTTGTTTCCTAGCTGTTGTCACCTCCATGGAGCTGTTCTCACCTTCCCATGGAGCTACCTCTTGTTTCCTGCTGTTGTTCACCTCCCATGGAGCATGTTTCACCTTCCCCATTGAGCTACCTCTTGTTTCCTGCTATTGTCACCTCCATGGAGCTTTCTCACCTCTCCATTGAGCTGCCTCAATGGTCCTCATCTCCGGTCTGTGAAGCAGCTGAGATCAGGTTCCTGCTTTCGACCTTTGCGCTTTCTCGCTCTCCATCTCCATGGGATCTGTCCTGCTCAAAGCCTCTATTTCCCCGTCTCTTCTGCGGAGCTCGGCCTGGAACAGAACCAACCCGTCCCCCACAGTTTCCCGATCTCCGCCACGGCCGCCTTCGCCAACATCTCCAGGACACGGCTCACTTTGGTCTGGAAGGAGACGCACGTGGACGCCCATGTCCGGCCTAAACGTGCAGAACGGCGAGATGTACGTAAAAACTGACGTTTCCCACGTTCAATGGGGTTTGTTTCACATAGACGCTGTGGACATGCAACAAAACACAACAAACAACACAGAAGCAGGAAGTGTCATTAGTCACGTGACACACAGGCGCTCACAGTGGCCGCGGTGGGACAAAAGGAGAAAACCCGAAGACAAACATATATTAATATATAAAAATAACCGCCACTATAATAATTGATGATAATAATAATAATAACAAAACTAATAACATTAATAGAAATAATAATAATAATAATTTTCTTTCTACCCACCAATTTCATTTTTACTTTAATATAATTTGAGATATCTCATTTATATTGATGGGTTTCTGTTTTTTCTTATGGGCGACATATCGAGGACTTTCCACTGTTTAAAAAAAATAGGATATTTTGTTTATGATAAATTAAACATGGGCAATAAATTAGACTAAAATAGGTCTAAAATGAGACCAAACCATGAATATGTTAAGTATTCATAATTATACACCAAAAGAGGAGGAAAAACATGAATAGCCTCCTATTTCTATCTAAATAAAATAAATAAATGGAAATAAAACTCATGGTGGATATATTTTATACTTGACTGTCAGAGAGCTTGCAATCCCTATATCATGCAGATGATGGTGCAGTTCTACAACGGCCATCATTGAGTCCATCCTCACTCTCCTACATCACCGCTGTGTACTACAGCTCCCTCTGCTGGAGCCACAGCCAGGGACAAACAGAGACTACAGCGCCCTCTGCGGGAGCGCACGCCAGGGACAAACAGAGACTACAGCGCATTGTGCGTTCTGCTGAGAAGGTGATCGGCTGCAGACTTCCATCTCTGCAGGCACCTGTACGTCTCCAGGGCTCTGGGACGAGCAGGTCGGATCACAGCTGACCCCTCTCACCCTAGACATGGTCTGTTTGAACCACTCCCCTCAGGCAGGAGGCCACTCCCCTCAACTGCCGTTGGACTCATGAACACTTCAAAACACCTGCCACTTTAACTACACTCTAATCATCACTCACTGCACTGTCACTTTCTGCACTACAACTTTAAACTTAATCTGTAAACTTGTGTACATAGCAATGCCTATTTTTATTTTATACTATAGTAATTTTAAATTGTCCCTTAAATGCATGCCCTTATGTTTGATTGAATATATGTTGTTTTATTATTGCTCAGTGTTTTATGTTGCACCTTAAGGCCGAGACAAATTCCTATGTCTGTGAAGTTTGTTCATTGACAATGGCAATAAACTCTTTCTGATTCTGATTCTGATCATTCCTGTAGGTGGCGGTATCGTCTCACGTTCTGCTGTAGTTTGAGATCTTTGAGCTTGAGGGGTTCCTGACCAAACTCTACCCATAATGACCTTAAGTGAGAAACCCAGTGACCTTACAGTACTCTTACTCTGGAGTCACAGTTTTAGGTCGCTTTTGTGTAAATGAAACACAATAATATAATATCCATTTAATTACATTTGAGATCATCATTTTGTACTTGTGCAATCCCAAAACTGTTTTAAACATTCAACATTAGCCAACTTCTAAAGAAAACAAACACCACCCACACACCTAATAGTCATCTCAAAGCAATGTTTGACTTTCTCGCTGACGGAAATCACACTTATGTCTGTAGGGATGGGATTTACTTGGAAAAATGTGTTTTAAAAGTGTGTAAGCAAAAAAAATGCAAAACATATTAAGAGATAATGATATCAAAAGTAAATAAGTGTGTTTAAATCTGTAACATGGCGTGGCGGTGTCACCTGCTTGTCCTCAACTGTCAATCTTATTTAACTGTAAATTTAAATAAACTGACATATTTAGCATTCAATTTAATGCAAATAGCTCCCTCTACAGGACACCTTATTCTGCAGTATATACAAATGTCCATCAGGGGCCACTTTTTATTTAAAGCCCCAGTAATGAACTTTTTACCCTAAATACTCAAATAAATATAAATGAATAAATATAAACATACATTTCATTTTGGATGTTTTTATTGGCACACTGTGAATGGGCTTACATCTCCACAAACCTGACGCGTACTTTGCCTGGAGGAGCCTCTTCCTGCATGTTTCCACGGAAATGGAGATGTTCCTAGCTGTAATATTCCATAATGTGGGATAAAACTGATCCGTCGCCATGGACAATGTTCCTAAGTATGTTTTTAACTTTCTATTTCCGTGGACTCAGGCAGGGAACCTCCTTTAAAGCTTTACATACTGCCTTATTGAACATGCTTTTAACCAATGAACTAACAATAAGAGTTATCCCTCCTCCACAGTGTTACATTACCGCCATTCTTTAGACTTTATTCTTTAGACTTTATTCTTTAGACTTTATTCTTTAGACTTTATTCTTTAGACTTTTTTCTTTAGACTTTATTCTTTAGACTTTATTCTTTAGACTTTATTCTTTAGACTTTTTTCCTTCGACTTTATTCCTTCCCTTCGACTTTATTCCGTAGACTTTATTCTTTGATGTCGGTTTATTCCTTAGACTTTATTCTTTATTATTTCTTTAGACTTTATTCTTTTATTATTCTTTTAGACTTTATTCTTTAGACTTTTTTATTATTCTTTATTATTCTGTAGACTTTATCTTTAGACTTATTCTTTATTATTCTTAGACTTTATTCTGTAGACTTTATTCTTTAGACTTTATTCTGTAGACTTTATTCTTTAGAATTTTTTTAAATATTCTTTATTATTCTGTTAGACTTTATTCTGTAGACTTTATTCTTTTAGACTTTATTCGTTATTATTCTTTATTTATTCTGTAGACTTTATTCGTTATTATTCTTTATTATTCTGTAGACTTTATTCTTTAGACTTTATTCTTTAGACTTTATGACAAAGAGCGTTTCTTCGCCGCTGATTGGCCGAGCGGCCTGCCCATCACCGCCTCAGCCTCAGTGGGCGGGGCGTGTCTCGGAGCTGTCAAACACGAACAGTCTCGTCTGAAATATTATCCAGCGGCCGCTCAAAGTCATTGTACTTTGCTCTTTTGTGGCGCTAAACGCAGCTTTTCCACGCGACCCGCGGCGTCACTTTGCGCCCGCGGCCTCGGGAAGTGCGCACATTTCGCCGTCGCCACGCACGCACTTGTTGTTTTTTTTTTTTTTTTTTCGGAGCTAGCTTGAGTTTTGTTGACAAACGCGCCTTCCCGTCCCGCACGGGCGCTAGCTGCTCCGCGGCGCTAACATGAAGCCCTGCACGCGCCGAGCCGTGTCCACGCGCTGAAACGGGTGAGTCCGCCGCATTGTGCCCGCAAACTCACGCGAAAAGCACGCGAAAAGCACGCAAAAGTTGATTGTTTATGCGACAGTTGTTTTGTTTTTTTGCACCGTTTCCGCGCACGCTGCTATTATTAACTCAACGTACGTACGACACGCAGCGTCTGGATCCGGCCTCTAATTACGTCTTTTATGGCTGAAGTGGGACAAAACACTCGCGTAAAAGTGGAATTACGTGTTTTGTTGCGCAGAAGATCGTGACCACGTGAGATGCGTGAAGATGGTTGAATTTGCAGCGCAATGGGAGCAGATTAAAGTTGGTGTTGTCAGTGTTTTCTTACTTTTAATCAGATATTCTCGTTGGAAATTGTGAGCCAAATGTTTGTTCAAGTCATGCAGAGCGAAATCCGATCGTTATTCGATTTCTGGAGTTGTCAGATGAGCGAAATGTCACGTAAACAAAAAGTAAAAGTTCCTTCTGAGGTGAGCGATCCGATTTCTTCCTGATTGTCCTCGTTTGTCCTGGAGTTGACAAGGAAGTTGTGCCAAAAAAGACCAAAACGAAAGAGAAAATGTTAAAGATTGAAAGAGTTATTTTAAAATGTGTTGTGGTTTGTCAGTTAGTTTTGAAATCCATGATTAACTGACCAGGTCTTTTTGGTGATCAGCCTTTTCGGTTCTAATTGTTTTGTTTCCCACACCGCGGTCCTTTTGACTTGTGACCTGTAACAGCTGGTTCTTTCATCGGGGATTGGTTTGTTTGTTTGTTTGTTTGTTTGTAAAGCTTGAGCTGTGTCGGGCACGCGGCGAGTCCCGGGTCAAAGCTCCAAAACAAAGCCTGAAACGCTACCCTGAAATCTATACCAATCAAGACATTCAAGATTGTTTACCAAGATTGGTACCCGAGTAGGCGCCACGCTAAAGCGAGGGCGCCCCGGTGGCCGGTGCTCTTTATGCATGTCTCTCATGTCGCATCTGTCATCAAGTCACGTTCCTACGTTGTGAATTTGTTCATTGACAATGGCAATAAATATATCCTGATCCTGATTCCTGATTTACTTTGCCTGGACCTGGTTTAGTTCCCGGTGCAGTGTCGGTCTGGGGCCTGGACCGGATCCTGCAGGTGGGGCTCGCGTGACTCTGGACTTCTGCAGTTCTTAAACAGTTGACAATAGGACCAAGGGCGACTTCTGCAGTTCTTAAACAGTTGACAATAGGACCGAGGGGGTCCGACGAGGGGGTCCGACGAGGGGGTCGACGACGAGGGGAACGACCGACGAGGGCGACGACTAGATTTCGAGACGAGGCGACCGACGAGGGCCAGGACGAGTCGACGAGGGCAAAGAGCAAACCAACATTACCCTTGAAAATGAAACCCAACGGCCACAGATGAATACACATACATTGTTGCTCTTTTAAGTATTATATTGCGATATAATGCGCTCGTTTCGACGTGATTGCACAGTTTTGGTGCGTTGCATTTGTTCTCGCAGTTCCCACTTGTAAATCCACACTCTCAGATCTCAAGAGTTCGACGGTCCGACATGGCATTTGGATAAAGCTTTACATACGACAGTTTAGACGGGACTCATTTGTTGGACAAGATGTTTTATTTGTCGGATGTCTTGATTTTGTTTACGCGCTGTGTCGTGTTCTTTGTTGGCTAGAGTGTTACAGCTGCAAAGCCACTTGTCGTACAGGATTGCAATAAAAATACCCTTTTAAAAAAGAGCTTCTGAATCCCAGTGGGACTTTGTAAATGTTGGGTTCTTTTAAGTGTGGAGCCAATGGAATGATGTCAAACTACTGTAACAATAATAACATTCCATCGCGGACACGCTATTGGTCGAAAAGCTTATTTAAGTAATACAAAGAGCACAAAGTTAGCGAATCTTCTTGATTTCGCCCTTTTGCTGTTTTTAATATTCTTCCGCCGTGTTTGTCGTTGCCGCAGAGTCCGGTTCACACGGTTTTTATTCTCAGACACTTTCGCCTTGTTTGGTCTGTTGCCCTTTAATTTCCCCCATCGTTTGGTTATGATTTATTCCCGCTCCGTCCATTAGCCTGTAATCCCGCGGCACATCTGGGCCCCGAACTAACTACTGTTCAAGCATTTAGCCCGGGGGCCCTTTGTAGAGCGACGCATCTGGTTTGGAGTAAGAGCAAAACCACATTTTAGGGTAAAAAAAAACCACTTTAAACTCCCGCCTTTTTGCCTCGTCGAGTGCCTTTGCTGTGGTCTGGTAATTGTGTGTACAGAGAGCGTATAGTTTGAGCAGCTGCAGTGACTGTTGCCGCTGGCGTCTATCAGTTTGATCAGTTTGAACGGGGCAACAAACGTGACTTAAAACGAGAGTATTCATATGAGACGTGAGGGCTTGCTTTTGTTTAGTTGCACTTGGAGTAGTTCGAAAGGCTGAATGAAGATGTGTTTTGGAAGTAAAACAAAGAAGTTACTGCATATTTATCATGTTGGGGGGTTGTAAAAGTGGGAATCGTGTTTTTTAGACTTGAAAATGATGTCTTTAGTGAAAACCGCGCTTTACTTTTATCAGCCTGGTGTTTTGCCATCAGGATTGCACTCCATCTACTGGCCACAGAGGGAAACAAAAAGCTAGCTTTCCGCCGACGTGCTAATAGCGTGAGCAGCCTGGAGATGATTTCTGGACTTAAAAACGGCACAGGAGAGGTCACCAGAGCTACCTTTTTGATGTCACACACCTGTGACATTTGAAACCGAGTGTTTTCTGAGGCTCAAGAGGGAGAGGACCTGAAGGAAGCGAACACTCTACGTAGGGCCGCACGATTTTGGGAAAAATATCTGATTTAAAAATGTTTGACCAGTATTGAGAGTAGAGCTGCAACGATTACTCGAATAAATCGAATAATTCGATTACAAAAAAGCTTCGATTATTATTATATTGCTTCGATGATTCGTTTAATTTACATATTTAATCAAAAACACGTGAATCTGTGGCGCGCGGAGCGCACGGAACGACTTGTGGCGCTTTTGTTTCACACGGAGCTTGTTCTGCTCTGACGAAGGCGGAACAGGAAGAGAGCGGCGCGTTTTAAACTCATAAATGCGACTGGGAAGAGTTTTGATGAGTGAAAGAGCCATTATAATAATTCCGAGCGGCAACTCTCAACACCGCATCTAGCTCCGCCCCCCACCCCAGCCCCGACACGCGACCGCGGACCCCGCGCCCCCCCACTCAACAACTCTGCTTCCCAGTCACAGTCGTACTTTTAAACAGCCAATGCACAATGAAACAACACGAAGGACCGGTTATGTCAGAATAATCTGTTGTGAAACAGAAAGTCCGAGACGCGGAGGCCAAAGTCACACGAGCCAAAACGCAAAATGCTCAAAATGCTCAAAACGCCGGGACCACTGTGTCCCACACCAACATAACGTTTAACAAATGTCTTATTTTAAGTGATGTGACAGAGCGACTGTAACTGTTTACAGTCTATGACAAGTTAATTAAGTCCTTTTATTATATATTCTTTCTATACAAACAGAACAGTTTGGACTGAAGTGAAATGTTGCTGTTTTGGGACAAAATTTATATGAAATTAAGAATAAAATGTGTTATTTTAAGCAGAAATTCCTTATTTTGTATTTGTTTATTACTATGAGCTATAACGTTTATCGAAAAAATGTTAATGATTCAATATGTGTTTAAATGGTTTACTGAATGTACAAAAAAATTAACCGATTAATCGAAGAAAAGAATCGATAGATTACTCGATTACTAAAATAATCGATAGCTGCAGCCCTAATTGAGAGTAGATTTGTGTGTTCTGTTTTTAAACGTGTTTGGGAGAATGGACAAAATGACCAAAATAGGCTAAAATAATCACATGTGTTTCAGAACATCTAAATTTTGGGGTTTGCAGTTTTATGCAGTGGAGGGAATGAGATTCAAATTCAAAATACAATTTTGATGCGATTCGATTTAGTCTTGCAGCGCTACTCCAGGTTTTTGATGAGGAAACATTACGACAAGTACATTTAATTTATTTTTTCCCGTTTTTTTTTTGTTTGCAAATGAAATGTAATTGAATAAATGCGATATACGTTTGATGGAGAACATTCTAAACAAAAGAAACAACAATGGAGACCAGCAGGAGGCGGATAAACCCTTTTTTTATATGTTGTTTCGTTTGTCAAAAATATACTTAGTTGGATGCTAGAGCTGCTTGATTTATCATCATGATTATTCAGCTGATAATGGAAATCAAGATTATTTCAACCGATTGTTATTGTCAAAGATGGCTATAGACCTGATGTATTAGTAACGTTTTGTGACGCACTCGTTTTCAAAGCCACTGCTGATTATCTGAGATGAGTGGCTTTGAATACAACATTTAAAATAAGAGTAATAATTGAAATCACGATTATAAATGTGATGAACTGCTCAGCGCCACTCGGAGTTGTGTTTTGAGACGGAGAAGCTTGTGCCGCCCGTTATAACCTGTCCTACGATTGTCTCATCAATTCCTCTCGCCGCAGCTCGGGTTAAACTGTCATCGAAGTGAACTTTGTGTCGTCTTTGGCCTGCTGCGTTTCTCTGACCGGAGAAGTAATGGTCCGTTTCGAGGCTCTGCGCGCGTGGCGACACTGACGTCAGGATGAAGTAACGTTCGAACCATCTCTGCCTCGGCTGTGAGCGCGAGACTTGACGCGGGTTTCTCATTTTCTTGAACGCGGTCAACGGCGTTTGTCAATATGCATTTCAGTCTTCTCGTATGAGTTCATGTTTCAAGCTTCTCTCGAAACGTTAATGCCCCTGGGCGGGTTTGAAGTGTGAACGGAATACTACTTCTTTTTAAACGGTGTATTGAATTATAAGCTCTTCTGCAACAACACGATGAACGTAAACAAAAGGTAAAACCACATAGACCATGATCCTTTGCTCCGTTCCAGTGCAGACAACGTGAAGAAATACCAGTTTTTATTGCGTACTTCTTATGACGGACGTGATTCGCACAAACGCTTGTCGAGAAGGCATTTTTTGGAGGAAAAAGTAGTGTGTGCACAATTCTGTCACGCTCTACAATCCTGATAAACATTGTACCGTGAGCTGAATATCGTGATGGTATCGTACGGTGAGATTTGCCTACACCTACTCTTTAAAACGTGTTTGTGTCCAGGACGAGAAGGTATCGCAGCCAAACCTTCTCATCCTGGATTCAAGCTCCAATAACAGTACTTCATCATGTTGTTCAGACTCTGTTTATTTAGTCAAAGTTTGTATAATCTATTTTATGCATGGCCAGCTCTTACTTGATGATAGTTTATGCATTTTACTATTAGTACTCACCGTTTTATACAGGGTTCTAATCGACGAAAGACTTGCTTTGCCAATCGGTTTGTCGACTTAAAAGTTTGTAGAGCGTTTGCCAGGTTGACGCCCTGTCCGTTGAGTATTTCTGCAGTCTGACCTGAACCGCACTGACAAGACCACGGCCGCAGCAGTGCTTGTACAGAAAAGTGCCAAGAAACGGCGCGTTGATCTGTGAAACGGCAGATTAAACTCGCGATTCACTCCCAAGTCTTCGGGCGACTCGAGGCCCCGTCAACATGTCGCTATGAAGCCTTTCTGGATCTGGATCTTTTCTGGATCTTTTCTGGATCTAAACTCTAAAGTGCAGTCGCCATGCTTGTCAAAAGAATTGCATATGGATCATTTGCCAACGTCAGCGTAACCGTACTTGGGAAACGTCTCCAGATATTGAGCAATTTTCTGATCAAGAAGTCGGCGTTTTAGCTGACGGTGCAGGTTTTGGGTCGCTGGAGTTCACGGTAATCCATACATTGCACATGACATTCTGCATCGTATCACTGTTTTTTTTATTTTTTAAAGAAACAAAGTGTATTTCTTTGTTGAGCCGCAACCTGCCCAAAGTAACAGGAAATACACACATTTTAATCATCAAAACGGTGTCAAAATATCAGTATCGCCTAAAGAAGCGGGAGAAAATGGTAGCGCCGTCACAAAACCGCTAAGTAACACACAATACCGACACCGTATCACCAGATTTAGTGTCGTCGTATGTTAGAACATGCAGACGTCACGCAGAAACCTGGGACCTTCTCGCTGTGAGGCAGGAGTTCCCGTCACTCTGCTCAGTTCTAAAACATACGACACCGACGCCTGAATAATGCATGATGTTGGACATTGAAACTCTTGTGCGTCTGATTTGTGTTCCTTGGACTTCCTTTGGCCTTTGAGTCCAGCTGGGTTTGTTTTGGTCCAGAGAGCAGAGACCTGGACTTGAACCGGTCTCTGGCCCAAGTCCCAAAATCAGACAATCAAAAGACTTCCAGGCATCACAGCCGCCCTTTGGAGCCGAGGGTCTATTTCTGTCCCCACCCGGGCCTTTTGAAACGCGGAATACACCTGAGCGTTGGCGTTTCCTGTTCGAGAACGGGAAAGGATGTCGATTTTCAGCGCCAAGTTCGATCTCCAAACGCACCACCTCGTGACATCATCAAGTGGAACAACTACAATCATCGTTACAGGGGAAGATGGCATTATAAAAGCATGACATGGACTATCAAATATAAATGTTCCAATCAGGACTTGAGTCGCATGTCAGAAAATGGTGCTCGCTCCATATTATTAGATATTAGAGATTGATCGATGCGTGTATGTTTTTATAAATGCAAAAAACCTCTTCTTCTCAGAGACGATAAGTTAAATATAATTACATTTCTGAACTTTCGAAAACAACCTACGTTTTTGGTTGAATAAAAAGACAAAATGAATGTTGTTGGAGTAAATTCTACTTCAACAACATGACGAAAACGAAATGTATTTATGAAAGTTGTAGAAGCAAGATTATTAGTCATTTCAGTTCAGTCTGTTTAAACCACAATGATGTTTAGTCTCGTTTTGTCATTTTATCGTTCAGGAAGACACGGCTGGGTTTGGTCAATAATCATGAAATCATTGTTGAATTGTGATGATTCTACTCTGAACAACGCTGGAGTTGAACGTTATCGTGACCTCAGATTGTAGTTCTTTAAAACGTTTAATCTAATCTCCTCTTTCTCTCTCTAGGTCTCAAAGCACAAACTCTCTGGACCATGTAAGATCTTCAGCGTCCCCGTCGAAATGCTCAGAAGAACCGCGCCACACCAGGACTTAACCCCCCAAACCCCGGTCTGCGAGTCTGACACCGCTCCGGTCCGGACGCCGTGAACCCCCCCGAGGTCCCGCCCACGTGAGCCCTTGTCATGTGGCTTCATCGCGGCGGGATAACAGCAAAAACGACATGGACCGCAACAAACGCAACTCACATCGCTGCCTTCCCACCGCGCCGGAGGCGGACGACGGGGAGGCGCTCGCGGTTGGGCCAGGGGGACTTGAGCTCGGCGCCGCAGGTCCGTACGGTTCTCTGAGCGCGGTATCGAGGCGGCGTGTCGTGTCGTCGATCTAGTTTTGTCAGATTGTTTCTATTGTGGTTCACGCCGTTTGATTTGCCCTCCACGTCTCCCGTCTGTCACGTCTCACAAAGATCGATTAGAATATGTTAATGTGGATTAAGGCGGCAGCAAGTTAATCGATTAATTGGAACTAATCGATTATTGTAATGATTGTCAACTAATTTAGAAATTGAATAATCATTAACTGGTCTATTTATGGGTCTGAAGTGACGTGACGTACTCTTTGCTACTGCCATCTTGAGGGCAAAAGCCGCATGCTCACTGTGGGCGGCGTCAACAAAACAAAAAGTCTCAAAACAAAAGCTTCTTTCTCTTCGGTCACGCCCCCAAAGACCCCGTTTGTCCAGAAACGTGTGACTGTGGTCAGGAGCGACCAGTGGACTTACAGAGATCACTCCAGACTGAGGCGGAGCCGTTTGTTTCAGGTCGTTGGCAGCTAATGCTAGTTTACATATTACTGCGCGGCTATGCTAATAAACGTTAGCCTACCTGCAGTTAGTTGTAAGAAGCCTCATTTCCAACTGTGCGGGTGTTATATTTTAGGATCAGACACAAAGTCCGTGCTCTGTCCGGTGCAGAGGGCGTGTCCGGTTGCAGAGGGCGTGTCCGGTGCAGAGGGCGTGTCCGGTGCAGAGGGCGTGTCCGGTACGCGTGGATGAGGAAGAGCAGATGGAAACGTCCACAAAAGTCTGTTGTCGCCGCTGTAGCTAAGGGTCAAAAGGGTCAAAGCCCAGAGCTGCTCTTCTTCAAGTATCGACGCGTTTCATTTTCAGTTTTATGCTCTTGTTTTTCATGACGGTAACAGAGAGGCGACGACCTGCCACGAGCTGACAAAATACGTTTTATGACACAAATTGAGCCGCGCTCGCATGAAAATGATGCGGGAAAACGTGTAAAAGCGGTGTATTTGATGAAAACACTCTTTTGTCCATAAATGTAGATAGATATACACTTTATTGGCCAGCCGCTTTCACACAGACAACAGTCATCCTTAAATAAATAAATCACTAAAACCACAATAAATACAGTTCCCGAAGTATACACTGTCGGAGCCTCAAACGGCTTCACTTCAGCTTCATCTCGGACAAACTTCGTACAGATATTTTCTTCACGTGACTTCTGCGTACTAAACAACTACTCCAAAGAATAATCAACGAGCAAAATGATCATTAGTTGCAGCACTAATAGTGATATAATTAAAATTGTGATCTAGAGGCTCTAGAAAATCAGGGTAATGTTGGTTTTTTGGCATATTGCCATTCCCAGAAATATCTTGTAAATTCACGATATTACTATTATCGAGTCTAACGTTGTAATTACGGCACTGCACTCACACAAAATGACCGTGTGTTGGACCTGTGAAGCTGACGCTAAAGGTGATGTTGTTCCAGGTGGGACGGGTGTGGCCCTCCTCGTACAGGGCTCTGATCAGCGCCTTCTCGTGTCTGACCCGACTCGACGACTTCAGCACTGAGTGGATCGGCTCCGGCTTCTTCTCCGACGTTTACAAGGTACGCCCTTCGTTCTGTGCCCGCCGTCGGAGCGCGTTAACGTCCAACAGTAAACGAGCCTGAGTTTGTCTTTAAAGGTGCACGGTGTAACCTTTCTGGTGTAGATTCGCCACCGTCACTGCTTTGCTTGAAATGTTCCGCAGTATGGCGTTAAACATTTATGTAATTACAGTTGTTTTTAATGCAGGAAATGCCTTTGTAAAAGCAATGCATTCTTACCGATAGTTGGCTTGCCTCTCCACAGAGCTGACTAGCACCTCAGTTTGGTGGCGTCGGCTGCTTGCTTTCGTGGATTTGGATGTGTTTAATGCCATACTGTGGAACATTACAGGCAAAACAGTAACAAACTTAGTTCATAAGTCGAACCGTTGTTTTTACTGCACATTTATATTAAATACAGATTCTATTTACAGATTTTTTACAAATAAATGTTACTTTAGAGGAAAATCGCACATAGTTTATTCTCTCTGACATTTTGCGTCAATGATGCTGCTGTCTTTGTTCGAAAACGTCTTGTGGCTTGTGTTTTTAAGTCCGTATCATCCAAGTAAGTTGAAACGCGTCCTGATTATTTTGATTAATTGTTGGGCGAACCGCAGCGGCCAAGCAGATCTAAATGTGTCGTCGCGCTATTACAATGGAGGAATCGGCTTGACACTCGTTACAGTAGACCCTTTCTGTACGATACGACGTGGTCTTGAACTAGCTCTGATTACGCTCAAGATCATTTGAAAAGGTCACATTTTGTCCCATTCATGTGATCTTTTTTAGCATCGATACTTGTCCAGATGAGTCTAGTTTCGATACGTTTAAGTACCAGATTTTTTACTTTTTAGACGACTCGACTTCACAATAATTGATCCTCTATTTACAGTCAAGCCCTTTTTATTTCTTGGATGACGCCTTTATCTGTAAATGACCCTGTGGGCGCTTGGTTACTGGGAATGAGTGGCTTTGTTTTGTAAATAGGCCGTTGACTCGAGACGTTTACTTCGATGTCGTTTGTGTCGTCTCGTCCGCGTTTTTAACTCCTTCGCCGCCAGAAAAGCACATTTCAGCATCACAGGGAACTGACAAAGTGAAAATTACTTTGTTCTGCTTTAAAACTGTGCTTGACGACAGTTTGACCGTTGCATTTTGGTTTTATTTCCTCCGCAAACATGAGTTCAACTTTAGAATGTGGATCTGAAAGTTTTGATATTGATAGTTATTATTTTTATTTGGCAAAACTGATCGAAGAGTTGATTTCTGCTGCTTTTATCATTTCCATTCCGTCTCTATTCTCAGCGATACATTCACACGAGCTCGTCAGATTAGCGTCGCCGCGATACGTTTCTATGTCTACGTGACAGAAAACATGACGGCAAACTTTCGGACTAAAAATAAAGAGGAAGTTCTCGTGTTGATGTGCGATACGGCTCTTTCAGGAAGTAGCGGCAGTATATTTCCCATTACGTCGGTGCTGTGTGTGTGTGTGTGTGTGAGAGAAATCGAGGTCAAAGAGCGTCCCCTTCTGAGCGTCTGTGGCATCTTGGGGTCAAGTGCTTTTCAAAGTGGTTTATTAACCCCAAATCCCCCCGCGGACAGGGACTACTTTGACGCGATTCTCTGATCTGTCTTGACACTTCCAGGACTGACGTGTTTACGGTGGTCTCACTCAGCCTGGCACGGAGAAACGTTCTGTCCCGTCCCGCTTAATGAGGCGGCAAAATGTTCGTTCTTGTTTGCCCAAAAAAGTTATTACACTCGATAGCTTAACTTCCAGCTCCGTTTTCAAAGTAAAACAATTCGCTGTCAAACTGCTAATTTACTCAAAGAAAGCTTTTTTTTTTTTTTACGCTCTAAACATGAAATCAACATAATAAAGTCGCTCTTGTATATTTTTATCTGTCAAATAAAACAAATAGTGACATTAGATGAGTTTTTGCCCAGTGTTTGCTTGTAAATTTCCCACCTCGATGTCGTCAATTACAAACAGGAAGTGAAATTAAAAACCTAAAAAATGTGCTCTTCTGTGCTTTATCTTAACTGCATTTTGGTTCAATGACCTGTCAGAGGCTCTTGAAAGGTCTCTGATTTAAGTAAAACCAAAATATCATGTCATTTTGTTTATTTTTATGTTCTATTAAAGCTTCAATTCCGGTTAGCATTAGCTTCGAGACACTTGACACCTTCTTTTACAAACAGACTTATCCTCTGAAGTCTTTACATTGGACGTGAACCTTTGAATTATCCACTTGTGACTCGCTGTCCATCACGGGATCTTGAAAGAAAAATTGATTAATTTGTTTAAAACACCGCACTTATAATTAGGAGTCGACCGGAGCTAGCACGACGTGGTGTTGTGCTAAAATCCCATTGAAATAACCCAAGTGCTATTCTCCTTCGGGACTTGTGAGCTCTTAAATGTGTGTGGGGGTTGTTTCGTGTGTGCGAGTGAGGAGTTGGGGGTTGACGCTTGATTCTGGGCGTTGTGGGGGGGGGGAGGAGAGTCCATCTGTTATTACTGCCCCCCCCCCCCCCCCCCCCCCCCCCCCCCCCCTCTACTCTCTTAGTTATGACTCCCCCACCCCCCCCCCCCCGCCCCCTCGTCCCGCCTCATCAGAGGAGACGGGCGAGACCTGGGGCTGCTCCGAAAGCTTTGAACTTGAACCGAGCCATTATCTGCACCAAAGAGGAAGAGAGAAGAGAGGAAGTATTGTGTAAAATGTGAATCGTTATAGCAACAAAGAGGAAACAAAATGTGTTTTGGACAAGTATTATGCATTATTTGTATTACCAGTCTTTAAACATGCTCTGGAGTGCTTTTAGTTTGGCAGCTCAAGTTTTAGAACCAAAAAAAAAGTTCTTTTATAAAAACAAAATTAGCATCTGTATTTCTGCTGTTTCCCACGATCTACCATCTACTGGCTGCAGAGAGAATGACACGGGTTAAGAATGAACTGGAAAGTTTTCTTTGAGATGCCACGCAGTTGTGATTTGGATGAGAAAAATGCACAGAACGAGTCTGGACACGATTTTATGGACTTAAAAACGGCCGCGTCACAGGTCGAGAAAAGGTCACAGATCGAGGAGATTCAGAACGGAGTGTTTTTGACGCTCGGAGGGAGAGGACTTTCTAACCAGGATTCATCAAACTGGCATGCATGAACTAAATGTTACTCCAGGTGTTTTTGATGGGGGAACAATGTCAGAACAGAGTTCAAATCTCAAAAAACAAAAACAAAATTTGCATAAAACGTGTGCTTTTATAGGTCTTTATATTTTTATGCTAAATTGTTTTCTGAACTTTTCAATAACTTAATGCCGTATGTGTCCATGGAGTTGTTTTGTTTCATTCACGCATGTTTGAATAATCCTCCAAATGCCGTTAAATGCCGCACTAGTGATAAGATTGGACTCTCAGAAGAAGGCAATTATGTAAGTAACGGAAACGTGATAAAAATCCTGATATAAAAACAGTTGCACAGTTTCACTACGCATCAAACCAACTTTAATACTAGCAATTCATGTTTTTTGCGTCTTCGCTCGTCCATAAAATAAATACATAAATGTCAGTATCAAACTGGTAAAGGATTCATAATTAAAGGTGCATTGTGTAACTTTTCTGTTGGCCTTAAACATCTCTTACTTTTATTAAACGACAGGTGCTTTTTAATGCCTGGAAAAAACGCGCATTCTTACTGTGAGCGGCGTCGCCTCGCCACAGATCTGACCTGTAACTTGGCCCCTGCTTGTCTCCGTGCAGATGGACAGGTTTAATGCCAAACTGTGGCTCGTTCCAGGCCGAGTCGACTATAAAAAAATAAAAAAAAGACTCATCCGTCGTACTGTACAGACTCTAAAACGCGTGCGAAAAGACGTTTTATCACTTAACACGCCAAGATTATTTAGTCAAAATGTCAAAAAAGGATAAACTATTTCCTATTTCCAGCAGTAATACACTTTATTTGTTAACGTTCTCTCTCTAGACGCCTTCACTCACCATATTTCCACCTTCATTTGGTTGGTAATGGCATTTAAAAAGTCTACAATAGTCGATAGTCGCAGCCGTCGTTCCGTCAGATTGTTGCGCTCGCGATTACACGTTCTAAGATTCTTCCGGCGTTAATGAGTCATTGTGTAACCAAACCCACTGGCGGTCTCCTTCCTGTTGAAATCGATGCCGCGCGCTCCCCGTCGCCGCTCGCCGATGGATGAATGAGCCTTTTGTTGGGAGCGGTCTGGAGCCGCGCTGAAAACTTTAAATATGAAAATCCCAGTTTTGTGTGCGAGTTCAAGCTTGTCCACGGGCCGTCTCGGTGTCTCAACGCGTCCGATTGACGTCCAGGGTTTGTTGTCGTGGCAGAAAAGCGCTGCGCGGGGGGGGAAACAAAAAAAACACTTGTGGAAGTTGTTTGGTTGTCGAATGTCAACGGCAAAATGTCGCGTCGTTTCCTGCGTGAACGGTTTGCGTCGAGAGTTGGACGAGAGACTTGGCATGTTCGCTCGTTATTCCCAAGTTGATGAAGGTTTGATCCTCACTTCGGTTTCTTTTACACTGCTGCAATTTTCATGGGCAATTTTCCTTAAAACGTTTGAACTGTGCCATTTCCAGGTTTCTATGGTCCATTGTAAGCATTAAACATGATATTTATTGGTTTTATCTGTGCTATGTTTTAATAAAAGTACTAGAAGTATTTGGGCGAAACTATTAACTGTCTGATTGATTATTTGAAGTTGATGCACTGTAATTGAAAGGACAAAACCTCAATTAAAGGATGCACAAAATTGAGCAAAACGAGATCATGTCTGAAGAGGAGCGAGAAACGCAACAAACGTTCAAATCATAACGTTTTTTACCACTTGCAAGACTTACTCACAGTGGGAAGAAGAGGACTATTTTCTGTAGTAATAAGACTGTTACTACTAAATATGACTCGAGGAGGAGTAAAAAGTATGGGGTCCGAAAAGTTCTTCCAAATAAATGTATCTGAGTGAGAAGAGCTCTCTTTTGGACAGTTGCATCTTGCACTTTCCGGGAAACAGCTGCAGGTTCATAAATGAGTCAGCGGGTTTTATTTTCTCTCTGTGGTTTTCTCTCACAGCTTTACAATTAAAGCTCAACCACTTCAGTATTCGAGACTTGAACCAAAACTTCTTCGAATACTGTATAGCTAATACAGAGTTTAGAGAGAGAGGTTTCCACCACTAACACGACTACACAGGGGGGAGTTCCATGTTCTGGGGTATTAAAATACTATTTCTCCTCTCATGTCATTCTGGTCCAAGGTTTATGGCTTGTCAGTCAAAGATAACGAATTTGTAAAGATTCTAGATGTTCAGATGCCCGACCTTAGTTCTTTATGGCCGGTGCTCCACGAGATCAAATATATCAATCACATTCTTAAAGAGAGGTTCTCCCGATGCCCTCTGGGAGGCGCTACCTTGCCCTAGCAGGAAAACAAATCGATTTGCCAATTCCTTTATACCTTCTGCCATCCGGCTGTTAAAACACTGCATGAGGACTGTAATTAGACAGTCACTGGTAAAATAGTTTTTTATTTCCGTGCTGTTGTTGTTGTTGTTGTTGTTGTCTGATTTTGTCTTTTTAACCGTGTGCAATTCTGCTGCGCTGTTTGCACACCTTTGGCACCTTTGGCACATGCTAAACGGTTACCGACTTCTGATGTCCGCTCACCAACTTTCACTTTGAGAGTAACTGTTGTATTTCAGAGGCAAAGTACAATGAGTATTAAAGTAACTCTCTCACTCACATCAGATTGCTTTTTTTGTGTGTGTGTGTGTGTGTGCGCATAATTGTCTTTGCAAAACCTGCACACGTGTGAACAATCAGAGTGAGACTATGGTCTAATTATTGCCCCATAGTCTGAAAACAAACTGAACTATAAATTGTTTGCGGTATTGTCAGTAAAGCGTAACTACGTTTAATCTGTCATCAGTGCTTGTTTGATCAATAGCGGCAATAATTGACATTTATACTCCAAACATTTGATTAATTCTAGTGTTTCTCGTAGTATAAACCTTTTGCAAACACTCACGTTGTTTGTCCCTGTGGGGGAACTGCTCACTGAGAAAAGCCTGTACTAGAACTTTCCGTGTCCAAATGGCCACATGCAGCTGTGCACGGGTCATTATAGTTTAATAAACACGTTACAATTTAATCCAATCTATTTGTTCCACATTTCATTCTTGTGATGAGGGAAGCGGCCGGTGTTTGAGCCGCTGTGAAACCGTGAGGTGGAAAATGTGACGCGCAATAACAATAAATCGATTGTTTTTCAGTGCACATTTTGAAGTCAACAGCGACGACCCCATTTTATGTCTGTCTGTTTCACAATGTTATAGTAGTGCATATGCTTTTTATATAGTGCTTTTATCTCAAATATACTTTACATTGCAGTATGTATTTGCTCCACAGCTGCTCTATGTGTGGACTGATGGGAATTCAAGAAGTTAATTTGGGGTAATCCCAGTAGTGTTTTTAAGTAACGGGGAATTTTGTTGTGACTTTTGATTTTTAAACAAAGCCCCGGTCAAGTTACAGGTTTGACTCATTTGTAGAAATGTGCTTTGATCATCATTTAAATGTGTACTTTTTGTCAGCATTTTCAAAAGTTGTCGCACATTTAGCAGACATGCCCTTTTGTTTGACTGAATATATGTTGTTTTATGATTGCTCAGTGTTTTGTGTTGCACCTTCATGCCGAGACAAGTTCCTATGTCTGTGAAGTTTGTTCATTGACAATGGCAATAAACCCCTTTCTGATTCTGATTGTGCTGGAGTGAAATGTCCCCGTTGTGTGTTTCAGGTGCGTCACCGAGCCTCAGATCAAGTCATGGCTCTGAAGATGAACAAACTGAGCAGTAACAGAGCCAACATGCTGCGAGAGGTGCAGCTCATGAACCGCCTATCCCACCCCTGCATCCTCAGGTTAGAGCGTTTACCCCTGTATTTACCCCCGCATCCTCAGGTCAGAGCATTTACCCCTGCATCCTCAGGTTAGAGCGTTTACCCCTGTATTTACCCCCGCATCCTCAGGTCAGAGCGTTTACCCCTGTATTTACCCCTGCATCCTCAGGTCAGCGTCTTTACCCTTGTATTTACCCCTGCCATCCTCAGTCAGAGCGTTTACCCCTGTATTTACCCCCGCACCCTCGGTAAGACCTTTACCCCCGCACCCTCGGGTCAAGCCTTTACCCCCGCACCCGTCAGGCCTTTACCCGCACCCTCGGCTCAGAGCCTTTACCCCCGCCACCTCCGGTCAGAGCCTTTACCCCGCACCCTCGGTCAGAGCGTCCTTTCACCCCCGCCACCCTCGGGTCAGAGCCTTTACCCCCGCACCCTCGGGTCAGAGGTTTACCCCCGCACCCTCGGTGCAGAGCCTTTAACCCCCCACCCTCGGGTCAGAGCCTTTACCCCCGCACCCTCGGGTCAGAGCCTTTACCCCCGCACCTCGGGTCAGAGCCTTTACCCCCGCACCCTCGGGTCAGAGCCTTTACCCCAGCACCCCTCGGTCAGAGCCTTTACCCCCGCACCCTCGGGTCAGAGCTTTACCCGCACCCTCGGGTCAGAGCCTTTACCCCCGCCACCTCGGGTCAGAGCCTTTACCCCCGCCACCCTCGCGGTGCAGCCCTTTACCCCCGACCCTCGGTTCAGAGCCTTTACCCCCGCACCCTCGGGTCAGAGCCTTTACCCCCGCACCCTCGGGTCAGAGCCTTTACCCCTGTAGTAAAAGAATGTGGGATTACAGACGTCCAGCGATCACTGAAGTTCAACACAACGTAAAACCTTCAAAGCACAGTTTTGGTTTAATCCTTGTTATTTAACCTCATGGAAAAGCCTGTTATGTGTCTGTTCATAATCGGGGGGCTTTTTGAAGGTGGCAGTAATAACTTGGCGACGCTTTGTTTCCATAAAACGACAATCGGATTTACCCCAGAGCTTAAGATCTCAATGTAGGTTACTCATTTAGCACTAAAGTAGGCGAGTATGTTTTTGAAGATTTGCTTTTGTGATGACTTCTTTTGTCCTGGTTTAAATCTAGCAAAGTAGTAGTTTGGTTGTCTATTCATGAGTACAAAGTGACATGACACTCGTTGCGACTGCCATCTTGTGGACAAAAGCTGCATGTTCACTGTGGGGACTGCCAGCAATTTCTCTTCTGCCACGTCCCCAAAGACCCCGTTTGTCCAGAAATGTGTGACTGTGGTCAGGAGGGACCAGTGGACTTACAGCGGTCACTCCAGACTGTTTGTTTCAGGTCGTTAGCAGCTAATGCTAGTTTACATGTTATTGTGTGGCTATGCTAATAATCGTTAGCCTACGCGCAGTCAGTATTAACAAAGTCCGTGCTCTTGAACGCTTTGAGGGCTTGTCCGGTGCAGTGGGCTTGTCGTCGTGGAGGAGCAGACTGAAATGTCCCGGATATAAGTGGACGTAGCAAAGTCGTTAGCCGCCGCGGCCCTGAGCTTGTGTAGGATGTGAACACGGCGTCTGTGTCCACTTCTATATACAGTCTATGGCCTTCGCTGGAGGACTTTATCTGTTGCGCATGGATTGGATTTATGGGGGCGACCGGAGGAAATCCCCCCCCAGAGTCAGGGAAAAACAAAAACCGGGCAGAAGTGCTAACCATCATCATCCCAAGTTTACACGCCAGGTCATGTGAGGAGACTCGTTGCCAGATCACACTGAGATTCCTGCGTCCGTCAGCTTGGACCCACTCGGTCTTTCACAATCCCGTCTTTGTTTTGCCTCGGTGTTTCTCTGTAAACGAGCGCGCCGCACTGAGGAGCGCATTGTCCCGCTGAGGTCCAAACACGGCCCACCGCGTTTGACCTTTGCTTTGCCTCCAAACTCACAAGTGCCAGGACATGTTCCTCATTTGGTTAGGCAAATGTTGGCTGCTTTTGTTTTGGCCCGCTGCGAAAACGATATTATGCAGGAAGCGAGACACCAATGTGTGCTATGGCTCACTTTTCCCAATAGTGATTAGTGATCTTACTAGTCTAAACTTAAACCGACACTAAAACCTAAACTTGACTATAAACTAATCTAAACCTACTATAACCTAATCCAATTTAAACCTAACTCTAAACTGACTATAAACTAAAACTAATCTAAACTAAACTTAAACCTGAACCTAAACTTAAAACTATAAACTAATCTAAACTAAAACCTAAATTGACTATAACCTATCCAAATTTAAACCTAACCTAAACTTGACTAATAAACAAACTAATCTAACTACAAACTTAAACCTAACGCTAAACTTAACTATACAACTAATCTAAACTGAAAACCTAAACTTGACTATAACCTAATCCAAATTTTAAAACCTAACCTGAACTTGACTTACTAAACTAACTAATAAAACTAATCTACGTGAATAAACCAAACTAACAAACTACTACAAACTGCTAAACAAAACCTAAACTTAACCACTAAAATAGAACTTAAACTTAACTAACTAAATCTAACCAAACTAAACCTAAACTTGACTATAAACTAATCTAAACTAAACTAAAAACAACCTAATCCAAATTTAAACCTAAACTTAACTATAAACTAATTTAAACCTAAACTAAAACCTAAACTTGACTATAAACAAATCCAAATTTAAACCTAACCTAAACTGAACTATAAACTAATTTAAACCTAAACTAAAACCTAAGATGAAACCTAAACTGAACTATAAACTAAACTAATCTAAACTAAAACTTAAACTAAAACCTAAACTTGACTAATTAACTCAGCAAAATTTTAACCTAACCAAAATATAATCTAAATTGAAATGCAAACTAAACCTTTAAACGAAAACCTAAACTTGACTAAAGCCTAAACTTTAAAATGAACAAAACTAAACTCAAATGAAACTTTAAACTAAACTTAAACCGAACCTAAACTAAGCCGCACTCTTGGATTCACTTTTGTTTTCTGTTCTAAAACACATAAATGGCGTAAGCATAATAAAACGTAAACCTTTCACATGGAACGCGCTCGAACCAGACGCGGCGCCGACATCGGGACGGAGGTCGGAATGCGGGTAACGGAGCGGACTTTTATCGCCGCGGTTACCTTCAGGAGCCTGTCCGATCATGTCCAGAGATTCCTGTCTTTGCGAACACTCAACAAAGGCCACAGAAAATGCGTTCAGGTGTTTTTTGTGTTTTTTTTGTTGTTTTGTTTTGTAAAAGAGGAAGACTCAACCCTCGGGCCGTCTGCGGGGGGGTTTGGTGGAGCCGACAGGAGAGGGTCCGTGGACGGCTGTGAATGAGGCTAAAGAAAACACGGGTGCTGGAGCGGCAAACAAAAGAGACGACACTGTCAAATACTCCCATATTAGTACATTTTAGTCACACGGCGCTTGTCGGGACCCCCGGAGACGCTTCACAGTAACAAAACAGTCAAAGGAAAGAGACGACACTTCTCCGTAAAACAAAGGGAACATGATTATATTTAAGATTTCACCAAACATTTAGCCTCTTTCCCTACCAATTTGCCCATTTTTGGTGACGTTTTATAATGCCACTTCCTTGTTTGACTGGCGTGACATAGGCAGAGGTAATTCCACAACTGTTACCTAGCAACCAGATTGTAAACAAACCCCCAAAAAATCTATTTAAGTCCCACAGTAGTTCTGATTTGACGCATAAATTGCACCCGGCGACGCCTTTACTTTGTTAAATGACTGGTTAAACTGTCATGTTACGGTGCAAGTCGAGTGCGAATTTTTTTTTAATGGTCAAATTTTCATCACAAACTACAACTCGACTGATGGAAAAATTGAGTTTGAAATGAGTTAGCGGTGGGAAAATTATCAAAATATTTATCAAAAATGTTGTTTTGAAGATTTGCAAAATTTGAATATTCAGTATGTCTTTTATAATGAAAAATATTGCAAAAAGGACTGATTTTTAAAAATTACATTTGATAAAGACTTCTGTCGTAAACTTCCAAATAAAGTGATATTTCTTCACACTTTTTACATTAATTTCACATTTGTCTTGTCACATTTTACACATTTCTGTATAATATTATTTGAAGATCATTATTGAGAGAAAAACAACAAAATCAATATCACCCTTCAACACTGTGTACAAGGCTTTTCAAAATCGTAGTCATAGGAGTTTGAAAAATGGCCTGAATGTTTGACTTTTGAAAATAATAGTTTAGTTTTTAACCCAAAAAACACACAAAAATCAGTTTACACATTCATATAGATACATTGTGCAACCTTCTCCTTATCTGAATACCCTCCGTGTCGTGGAAAAGCTGCTTACGCTGTAGTTTAGACCGCTACAGATTTCAGACCCAACTGAATCTTGATTGGGGAAAACTTTGAAAATTGTCATCAAAATCCCAACGTCTTTCTTTCCCCTCTAAATTGTGCGGGTTAGGTGTTGTGAAAGTGTTGTTGTGCGTCCAGAATGTTGACATGTTGTGTCTGCCTTGCAGGTTCATGGGCGTGTGCATTCACGAGGGGCAGCTGCACGCCCTGATCGAGGTGAGAAAACACTCTGACTTGGGCCGATGTAATTCATGTCGGATTCAGGTCGAATGTTGGTTTTTACTGGTGGCAGATGCTTATTCACAGTTACAAAAGCATTAACGTCGATTATGTTGACTCTCCATGACATAAACGCGCACGACCACATGTTACAGCTGCTTCCTTTTTAAGTTTGGAAAAATAGAATCTGAAAATTGAGCAAAAACCAAGACTTGGCTAGCATTAGCATTGTTAGTTTGTGAGGAAGTCGGTTTTACCCCGAGGTTATAATCCTTCAGTTTTAATAGTTTAGCTCCCGAAGCATCATCTCCCATTGCCTTTTCCGGGTTTAGTCAACTCTTAAAATGTCTTGCTCCTTGGTTTGTGGGTGACTTTAAAGGCAAATATCGGCAGCAGCGCTAGCAGCAGCAACTAGTCAGTCTGTGTCATACCCGGAAGTCACAAAAAACTGAAATTCTATCTTACTGGCGACTCCCTTTGACATTAAGAAAGATCCACCCATTTAATTAAACAGAATCCCTCAAATATTTAGGTGTGGTTCTCCATAAAGACTTATCTATCATTTTACAGAAATGAAAAATGGAACCTTATTCTATATTTCAGTCTTAGCTAAAAGATTAAAATTAGTAAAATGTAGCGACCTGCAGATGACCCCCGTTAGGACAGCTGCTTCTTTTTAAGTTTGGAAAAATAGAATCTGAAAATTGAGGCAAAACCAAGACTACCAGCTTACTTTATCTAAAATAGTTTTTTTTTGCCATCCATTTAACTCTTGCTGATTGGACGTCGCCGTGCGCTTCCTTTTGGTTGCTGACCATCCCTCAGTGACGTCCTTGTATCTGAATTTTATTTTTTTTAAAAGTATTTGCAGAGTCGGTGCTCAAAAATGGAAGCAGAAATGTGAAGAAGCCACCAGCGCCATCTTGAATTTTAATCTTTTAAAAAATATATATTTTAAATTATTTATTAGAATAGAAGCAACACAACAACAGAAAACATAATTATAAACGTAAAGAAATAGCTTGATTATTTAACTAACAAATAATAATAACAATAAATAACAACACATAAATAATATAATAACAATTCTGTCTTTCATCATAATAATAATAAAATAATAATAATATTTAGTTAGTTGAAATTTTTTTTAAAGGAATAAAAAATAAAGGAATAACAGTCAGAAATTATGGGAGTGGCTTAAAACATAATAGATTAAAGCATATTAAATTCAGAAAAAAGTTGTCCCATTTTGCCCATTGCCTTTTAAATGTCTTTTTTCAAGTTTCAGCCTGAGGTTATTTTCCTAATTGTGCGTTTGTCTGTTGATGATTTTAGTCCAGTCCTATAATGGTCGGAGCAGTTTTTTTGTGAGGCCCTTTTCCAGCTGCCAGGAGTATGTTCAAAAGTATCCATCCATGGTCCATGAATCTCAGCTTTAATATTCAAATCAACAAGTGACAAGAGATGTGGTGTATATTTGAACATTGGGGGAGCTAAATCTATGCAAATGTTGCGGTTCGTGTCACTCAGAGTCAAGCCTTGTTAAGAGTTACAGGAAACCTTTGCATAGTTTCAATGATCAGATTGTTCTTAGTCATAGCTTCATAGCATTGTTAAGATATTTCAAAATGTTTAGTTTTATCTAGAAGCAGACCATACAAACAATGCATGCAAAGCATATTATTTGAAAATCATGTTTTTCCTGGATCTGGGCCAAGGTTAAGTGGCAAAGGAAGTGGTTTACGTCGACGAAACAAGGCGTCTTGTTTGAGAGTTTAACCACAACCTCCCCATCAGACCTACGTGGGCATCTGTTCTCATTTTCCTTTGGCACTTTGTATGATGCGTGCACTGCAAGAGCAGCGTTTGTTCTCAGTGTCCAGCCCGGGATGCGAGGGAATCAACGTTAGAAGCACTGCTAAAGCTAGTCTACATGTTACTGGCAGGCTAATCTACAATAAACGTTAGCCTTCGCAGACAGTTTTAACAGCCTCATTGCCAAGTGTCAGCGGGGGTGTTGCGGGGGGGGCGTTACGTTTGCGGTGGGGAGGGGTGTGCGGGCGGGGGGCGTGTCGGTGCGGGGCGTGCCGTGCGGGGGGGGGTGTGACGAGGAAGCGCAGATGGAAACGTCCGCTGTCCGCAAAAGTCCGTTGTCGCCGCTGTCGCCGCTGTAAAGATCAAAACCCCCAGAACTTCTGTCTCCAAGTATCAACACTTTTCATTTTCAGTTTTTTGCTACCAAACGGCATGTGTGACGTCTTCAACATGTGACAACATAAAGTCATGTGACAACATAAAGTCATGTGGCTACGTACAAGTTGGCGTCAGTGGAAAGACGATGGTTTACCTCACGTTAGCGTTTAGTGAGAAATGCTTCTTTTCTGTTCACTTCTCTCTTCATCATCTTCAATCATCTGGCTGTCCTGTGTAGCTCCTCCTTAAAACCCAGGTCGGACCCCTTCGGCAGTTGGCCTGGTTGGGTTCACTTAAGTCAGTTGAAACACTTCCGTATCACGCCACAGCAAACCAAATGTAGCACGGCTTTTGTCACGGCGCGACATCAGTTTATTTAACTTGACCTAGTTCTACGAGCCATAGTTTAGTCCTCGTTTACGCCTGCTTTAATTCTGGTACGGACTTTAAAAACGCAGAGCACCTTCCTGGATTACCGCCCAATGACATCACAAGAGCCTTTGGAGCTCTGGAAACGTCCCGAATCGGCGCGAATGAAGCGAACCGCAGCTTGTGTTCGATGAGGAAACGAGACGAAAACGCGGCCGTGAGTTCAAATCTCCCGTCGACTCGCGCAGCAGATGTTTGGGTCGGTTCTGGGGACTTTCCCGGACAAAAACGCAGCGATGAGGGGGGATGCGTGTGAGCGTTTCTGAATGATGAGGTTCAAGTCCACGAGGAGCACAATCCTTCAGCGCTTGTGTGTAAACGCGACACGGGCTAATGGCCGACCCGAGGCTGACCAGTACTGCAGACGCTTGAGGAGTGCTATTCTGTTAGTACTTTTGATTACTCTGTTGTAGTCGGCGTCTTGTTGTTTTCAAGCGTTAAGTAAATCCAATTACACATTAGTCTCTCTTACTAATCTTCATCTTCTTCATTCTTCATCATTCATCATCTTCATCTTCATCTTCATCTTTCATTCATCTTCTCATTATCTTATTCTCTTTCCATTCTTCATTTCATTCTTCTTATCTCTCTTCTTCATCTTTCTTCTTCATTCTTCATCTTACATCTTCATCTTATTCTATCATCATACTTATCATTCTTCAATTTCTTCTTCTTCTATCTCTCTTTATTCTTCATCATCTTTATTCTTCATCATCTTATTCTCTTCATTCATCTTCCTTCTTCTTTCATACATCTTCCTCTCTTCTCATCATCTTTCTGCCTTCTTCATCATCCTATTCTTCATCATCTCAATCTTCTTCATCGCTTCCTTACTTCGTCAGTCGTTTTCATTCTTCTTCCTTGATTTCTTCTTCTCATTCTTCTTCTTGCATTCTTCTTATTCTTGACAATTAAACAGAACAAAACGACCAGAGAGACTAAATCAAAAGAAAAACACAAGCAAACATCAGCTAAACACAAACAAAATCGCGGCATAATTGAATGAAAATTATACAAATAAATTAAAAATGACATTTGTCCGTCCAGATCTGATAAACTGAAACTCTGATCCACCATGAGTTTGTAACACTCTGTGGGAATTATTAGTTAGACATGACTCGTAACTCGCTGATTCGGCTCAATATTTGTCAGTATGAGTTGTATGCATAGAAATCGCACCTTTAAAAAAAAAAATGGTTGCAATTGGCAAATCGCAACAACTGCCGTCAAAAACAACATAATATCCTGTTTTATTGTGTGTAAAAGTTCAGACCTCTGATGTTCATATTCCAGTTTTCTCTCAAATGTCAATGCTTGAAATGTGAAGAACCATGAACGAAACACACAAATCGCACGGCTCAGGATGTCGACATTATGTCCATCAAACTGCCATTCGAGTTGACCCAAAATTGATTGACAGGTTTAAACCACAGCAGAAAGAGAAGGCTTGGACTGGCAGTTTGAGATCGCTTTACAGAGAAATACACTCCATAGTTGTAGTTTTTCTGTACTTTAGGTCAGGTACTGGACTGAGATACTTCATAGATCTTTCCCCAAAGAATGGCCAAGAATTTCAACTAGAATTTCTAGAAGCCAAAATGTGTCTGACTTGTTTTATTCCACAATACTTTTCATTCATTATTGTCTAGTTTAAGAAATACTACACAATAAATCAAATCAAAGTGAACAAAGGCTGTCACTGCAGTTGTGTCGTCAGTTGTGTTTCTTCTACACAGCATGAAACACACCGATAATAATGCACCGTGTACGACATCGTGACGTCCGCACCGTAGATCGACTCGACACATTCTTGGCTCCGACGGTCCGACGCTGTGTTTTGGCTGCGGACCCCATCAGACGGCGCCGAGTTGGATCACGTTCCGAGCCGCGGCGCAGGTGGCTTCCTCCCACTGCAGAACCGGTTCAGCTGCACTGTCCGTGTCCAGATGCCTGCACGTTTTGGAAAACCTTCAGAAATCCTTCTAACGGACTGCGTTTGTTCCAGGGGGGAAACCGGTCGGCCAATATTTCGGCGCCCGTTCAGACGTAGTTCCCAGTACTTTGCCAGAACGCTCGGCTCTGACCCTCGTCCGCACGCGCTTCGGTCCCAGGACTGGTGCCTGGTTTTGCGCCCGTTCGCACACGCAGCCTGACCCGGGACTTTGCCTGAAATCTCTGCATTTGTCAAATCGCCCGGACCGAAGCAGGGAAGGTCCGGTGTGAATGAAGCCGGAAAACCGCCGCTCGTTCCTTTTTTTTCTTCCGTTTACACGATGCGGCTCATTGTTATGGCAACGGCGGCAGCAGAGAGACAAGGGCGCCGTCCCGAAACACTCGCACCACGCTAGGGCTGCAACGATTACTCGAGTAAATCGAATAATTCGATTACAAAAAAGCTTCGATTATTATTTTATTGCTTCGATGATTCGTTTAATTTACATATTTAATCAAAAACACGTGAATCATCTAGCGGCGCACAACGTGGAACCGATTGTGAGCGCTTTTGTTTCACAACGGAGCTTGTTTCGCTCTGACGAAGGCAGCAACAGGAAGAGAGCGGACGTTTTACAACTCACGAGTGCGACTGGGAAAGAGTTTGATTGAGTGAAAGAGCCATGGATCTACTGTAATAATCCCGAGCTGCAACTCTAAACACTGCATCTAGCTCCGCCCACCACAGCCCCGCTCCGTCGACTACGCCACCAAAAGGCGGACCCCGCGCTCCCCACTCAACAACTCTGCTTCCCAGTCACAGTCGTACTTTTAAACAGCCAATTCACATGGAAACAGCACGAGGACCGCGGTTATGTTAGAATAATCTGTTTGTGAAACAGAAAGTCCGAGACGCGGAGAGAGCCAAAGTCGCACAGAGCCAAAAACGGCAAAACGCAAAAAATGCTCAAACGCCAGGACCAACGTCCCACCCAACATAACGCTTAACAAATGTCTTATTTTAAGTGATGTGACAGAGCTACTGTAACTGTTTACAATCTATGACAAGTTAATAAAGTCCTATTTATATATTCTTTATATACAAACAAGAACAGTTTGACTGAGATAAATGTTGCGTTTTTGGGAACAAATTTATATGAAATTAAGAATAAAATGTGTTATTTTTAGCAGAAATTCCTTATTTTGTATTTGTTTGTTACTATGAAAACCTATAACGTTCTATCTAAAAAATGATTTTAAATGTGTTTAAATGGTTTACTGAATGTACAAAAAAATTAACCGATTAATCGAAGAAAAGAATCGATAGATTACTCGATTACTAAAATAATCGATAGCTGCAGCCCTACACCACGCGCTTGACTCTGAAGCTACTCACAAAGCCACAGCTCAGTTTAGTTTGGATCATTTGTTGAATTGTGCCACAAACAAATGAGAACGGGCTAAACTTTATTACAATGTTGTTTTGACAGTCACAGATTTATTTCAAATATCAGGTTCAAGACATTTCCAGTGTCGCCTGTTAGCGCTCTCTGCTAAGTCGCTAAGACGGAAGCCGTTTGAAAACATCACAGTGACATGCATTGTGGGGGATGCACTTGCTCCAAACTCGCCGGAGTGAAGTGCGGCTCGAAACGTTCCAAGACTCGGGACGAACTGCACACTTTTTTGTTTTTTGAAGTGGCGGGGCATCCAGGTTAAGTGTGAACAGAGCAAACCTGGCAATGTCCCGGGGCTGAAGCGCGTGTGTGTGTGTGTGTGTGTGTGTGAACGAGGGTCAGAGCTGAGCGTTTTCCGATCTGCACATAGACATTTCCTGGGAACTGAGTGTGAATGTGGCTTTAGACCCTTAAGACTCAATCGTTTTCTACTATAAACACTAAACGTTCATGTTTCCCCGAGTCATTTTGATGTCATTCTTGATTCTTCGGAAACCTCTTCTCTCGGGTCTCGCTTTGTGTGTAGTCCAGATAACGATTGGCTGGCGTTTCGTACCTTTTTTTTCCGAGCGATTGCATGAGATATTCCCGTTTCTTTTTAAGGTGGTAGCTTTAATTACGGACAATATTCTCGACATTCAAACCCAGCGTGATCTTCAAGTGTCTGACCATCAACCAGAAAAGTTGGGCATCTTTTAAAATCTGCCTTGATCTTTTCCAATATTTGTGCGATTTCACCTTGTGCCGCCCCCACTTTCCCACAGGGCCGTCGGTTCCGCCCAGAGCAGACGGTAACACTCTCTTCTGTCTCGTGCAGTACATAAACGGCGGTAACCTGGAGCAGCTCCTGGACAGCAACAAGCCGCTGAGTTGGCCCGCGCGAGTCAAACTGGCCCTGGACATCGCCGCGGGTTTGGCCTATCTGCACTCCAAAGGCGTCTTCCACAGAGACCTCACCTCCAAGGTTCGTCTCGCCGATTGAAACTGCAGGCGACGAGGGACGTGTGCGGAGAAGGCTCGGGCAACATTATCCTGTTTTAGACACACAAATAAGTCATTTCCAGCCAAAAATTCAAAACTCCAAAAAGGCTTGATACTTTTTACCAATTCTGAATAAAAAACTAAATATTTTGACCATAAATTGTCATTTTCAGCGCAAAATCATTGTAGTTTCGTTTAATGTTACCTTGAAGTCCTGTATTAGGTCTCATAGATCAAGATACAGGTACATTTTGGTCCTGCTTACGTTATATTTTCAGTATCGATACGTGAAAGGAGTAAGTGGGCCGTCTAGTTTTGATACTACTTTACGTTCAGTCCTAAAATTCAACCGATACTTAAAACTTAGTGTATTTGTTTTGGCTGTTTACGTCACATGTTTTCTACTTTTATATATTTCCTTTTACAGTATATTACATTTCCTTTCTATTTTTGTAATTTATTTATTTTTAAAATTACTTTATTATTATTATTATATATTTTTTAAAATAATAATAAAAAAAAAAGTGTTTTTAAAAAAAGTGTTTTAAAATAAACAAAACTGAAGTAACTAACAGAACAAAACCAGGGAGTGAAAGTAAAGTAAATACGGCACATGTCCCTTCCTGTATCTGGCCCATCTCAGTTTTTGTTAGATTCATTCGCGTTTAAGTTCAGAGTATTATAATTGTCCAAAGTTATCTCAGTCATTTCTTTGTTACTTCGTTTTTGGGAACATGGATGTAAATCACAATGGAGGAGCACAAGATCACATGTTTGTAGGGACTTCTGTTGGGAAAATGTGTCACGTTTCTTGGGCTCACTTCTCGTTGTCTAGTGGCTCGTCATGTGAGGGTAGTCCCAAAACGCCGCTTGCAGATCTCTGAGTAGTGAGCACTTTGACATGGTGTTCTAAAGAAACGTGACACATTTTCCCAACAGAATTCCCTCCAAACAGATTTTTGCGGTCTTCATTGTGATTTGCAGCTATGTTCCCATTCTTCATCCGTCAAAACAACAACAGTCTTTTTTCCCCTTTTGTTTTTCATATATTTAGTAGAATGATTGTCCAGATTCAAATTGCCTTTCCCTAAATGCTTTGCTTTGTTGCAGCAGCAGGTTTGAAACTACATAGACCATGATCCTTTGCTTGATCAGACCTGCAGCAATTAATCAACTAAACAAGTCCAAATAATCGGTGTCGTAGTTTGATCACCGCAATTGTTTCCTGGACTTTACAGACTCGAAAACACGCACGAAAATACCTTTTTCAGAACAAAAACAATGACATCATTACATCAAAATGTCAAAGGAGGAGAAACCATTTCTTATTTTAATCAGTAATAAAGTTTATCTGTAAATATTCTCTATCCTCTAGGCTTCAGTCCCCTTATTTTGACCTTTTATTTGGTTAAAAAGTGTGCAATAGAATAATAAATAATCGTTTGAATACTACAATAATCGTTTGAATACTACAATAATCGTTTGAATACTACAATAATACTACAATAATCGTTTGAATACTACAATAATCATTAATTGCAGTCCTACAATGCAGTTTTATTAGTGCATTTGTCCAGTTTTGATGTGGTTTACGATAAATTAACTAAACTGGGACTAAACCAGGACTTGAACAGGACCAAACCAGGTCTAAACCAGGTCTAAACCAGGTCTAAACCAGGTCTAAACCAGGACTAAACCAGGACTAAACCAGGACTAAACATGTCTTAAACCAGGACAAGTGTGAGCGCGGCTTATGTTGGGGCCTGAAAATGACAATGAATGACTTTTTTAAAAAGCTAGAATGGTTCAAATGTAAGTTTCGAATGGCTTAACACAAAATATACCCTTCGATTCGCCTTGCGTGTCAAAAACGCGCTCGTCGTCGCTCGCAGCTCTATTCTCGGCCGTCTTCATTTTCCACTTTGACTCGGAGCCACAGCTTTAGAGAACAGCCAAGTGTCAAAGTTCAATCTGTGAATTATAGTTCTTTTTTTTTTTTTACCACTGCTAGGATTGTGAAAGAGAAAGTAAGAAAGAAACCCAGGTACTATTCAGGGCTAAAATAAGTACGGAAACTAGCTTCTCAAACATGTTTTCCATAGTAACTTCCAGAATTAGCTGAATAAGGCTGAAAAATTTAAGAAAGTTTGGAATTTCTTGCTTCATTTCGATTCTTACTTCAAGACAATGTACGCAGAGAGGATTATTTAGTATTTGAGACATTTTACGGAAAATTGGCATCGAAATTCAAATGTTACTCCAGTTTAATTTATTTTTTTAGGTCAAATTTTAAGTCTGGCTTAGAAAAAAAATATAAAAAAAGATGTCAACAAATCCTACTGTGCGTTCTGTCCCAATCGTATCAAGCACAGGATTTAGGTGTTGCTTTAAGGACTCTTGAACGGGCGTGGCCAAGCGCCGCAGGTATTGCATTGTGGTTAAACGCTCTCCTCCTCCGCAGAACTGCCTGATCAAGTGCGAGGAGAGCGGCTACTCGGCGGTGGTGGGAGACTTTGGGCTGGCCGAGAAGATCCCGACCAACACGTAAGGGTCCGCCAAGTCGTCATGGCGCGCGATGCCGCCATCTAGTGTTCGACAAGCGGCGCAGTGGCCACGGAAAACGTTTTTGGCCATTGTCGAAAAGGGAAAAATTTGAGTTCTTTTCAAATATATAAATCCATTTTACAGACTTCCAAGAGTGATGTGTTTCGCTATTGTACTTGTCTAACTGTTCTGTCCCTTTTTTAATTTTAACAAGACGTGAAAATAAAGGCGTTGATTTTAATAAGATGTGAAAATAAAGGCGTTGATTTTAATAAGACGTGAAAATAAGACGTGAAAATAAAGGCGTTGATTTTAATAAGACGTGAAAATAAAGGCGTTGATTTTAATAAGACGTGAAAATAAAGGCGTTGATTTTGACGTTAATCGATAATTGTGATTATTCAGGTCACAATTTAAGCGTAAAAACTAAAAATAATAATAATCGTGACATTTATAGAAGCAAAATCAAGTGGTTTTTAATTCAATCTATTGTTAAAAAATATGTAAATATAAAGTACTTTTTTTTGTATCAAGCTGTTTTGTTACGTTTANAAGTTTCGAATGGCTTAACACAAAATATACCCTTCGATTCGCCTTGCGTGTCAAAAACGCGCTCGTCGTCGCTCGCAGCTCTATTCTCGGCCGTCTTCATTTTCCACTTTGACTCGGAGCCACAGCTTTAGAGAACAGCCAAGTGTCAAAGTTCAATCTGTGAATTATAGTTCTTTTTTTTTTTTTACCACTGCTAGGATTGTGAAAGAGAAAGTAAGAAAGAAACCCAGGTACTATTCAGGGCTAAAATAAGTACGGAAACTAGCTTCTCAAACATGTTTTCCATAGTAACTTCCAGAATTAGCTGAATAAGGCTGAAAAATTTAAGAAAGTTTGGAATTTCTTGCTTCATTTCGATTCTTACTTCAAGACAATGTACGCAGAGAGGATTATTTAGTATTTGAGACATTTTACGGAAAATTGGCATCGAAATTCAAATGTTACTCCAGTTTAATTTATTTTTTTAGGTCAAATTTTAAGTCTGGCTTAGAAAAAAAATATAAAAAAAGATGTCAACAAATCCTACTGTGCGTTCTGTCCCAATCGTATCAAGCACAGGATTTAGGTGTTGCTTTAAGGACTCTTGAACGGGCGTGGCCAAGCGCCGCAGGTATTGCATTGTGGTTAAACGCTCTCCTCCTCCGCAGAACTGCCTGATCAAGTGCGAGGAGAGCGGCTACTCGGCGGTGGTGGGAGACTTTGGGCTGGCCGAGAAGATCCCGACCAACACGTAAGGGTCCGCCAAGTCGTCATGGCGCGCGATGCCGCCATCTAGTGTTCGACAAGCGGCGCAGTGGCCACGGAAAACGTTTTTGGCCATTGTCGAAAAGGGAAAAATTTGAGTTCTTTTCAAATATATAAATCCATTTTACAGACTTCCAAGAGTGATGTGTTTCGCTATTGTACTTGTCTAACTGTTCTGTCCCTTTTTTAATTTTAACAAGACGTGAAAATAAAGGCTAAAGGCGTTGATTTTAATAAGATGTGAAAATAAAGGCGTTGATTTTAATAAGACGTGAAAATAAAGGCGTTGATTTTAATAAGACGTGAAAATAAAGGCGTTGATTTTAATAAGACGTGAAAATAAAGGCGTTGATTTTGACGTTAATCGATAATTGTGATTATTCAGGTCACAATTTAAGCGTAAAAACTAAAAATAATAATAATCGTGACATTTATAGAAGCAAAATCAAGTGGTTTTTAATTCAATCTATTGTTAAAAAATATGTAAATATAAAGTACTTTTTTTTGTATCAAGCTGTTTTTGTTATGTTTACTTTTCTTTATTTTTACAAACTGGAAGAATAGTAATGTGTCAGACCAGATTTCACAATAATAATCGTGAAAAATCGTTAAATTGTGATGTTTTTCCCACCACAATAATGGAAACATTTGACATCGTGACATCCCTTTTTCTTACATTTGTCAACGAGTATTAAGAATGGATATCTAGTGTCACGTGTGGGCCACAACTTTGACTTTGAAACATTAGACTTAAAGCGCCCCCTACAGGTCGGCTGACTCATTGAACTAAAACGCAGTAAAAGATATACATGTTGAATTTTGCTAAAAATGATCCAAATTTTATCACAAAATAGCAAATTTTTTAGGTTTATAATTTCACTTCCTGTTTGTAATTGATGACATCACACTAGGAAATTACCCAGCAACCACTGGGCCAAAACTCATCTGATGTCACAGTTTTTATATATATATGAGAGCGACTTTATTTTGTTGAACTCATCGGCGTTCTGTTCCTGGTGTGATGTCACTTCCTGTCATTTTCTATCCATTTTTCAACGTTTTCCCCACAAATACCTGCTCGATTGTAGTAAAACTATCATTTATATGCACAACAGGTATAAATACACAGTCAAAATGAGAAAATTGTAAAAACCTGTAATAGGCACTTTAACGCATGCTTATTACACGGTCGTTAACGTGTTTGCTGATTTCAGAATGTAATGTTTTCTATCGCGTTATCTGGACCACACAGACTCTTAAAAAAAAACATACAAAAAGACTTTTCACAACAAAGAACGCGGCATGTCCAACAAAATGTCCCAAAAAGAATAAACTCTTTCTGTTTTTCATCAATCACACTCTTTAATCGTACCATATTTCCACTGTTATTTCGTTGTTAATGTATTTGAAAAGTACCGATTGTACGACAGAAGTAGTATTTGTCGACCAAACGCTGCAAATCTCAACGTTTTGGTGGGAAATTGTGGTTCTGGAAGTAAAATTCCAACACTTTCAGGCACATAAGCATCGTGATATAATTTTAGTTGCGATTTAAAATGCTGAAAACGAAAACGCCGTGAATCGGTTCGACGCGCCGGTACCAGGACGGAAAACGGGCGTGGCCTTTTATTTATTTATTTATTTTTTTGCTCCCACGCTTCACCACGTTCTCGTCCGCGTGCAGGGCCGAGGCGGAGAAGCTGACGGTGGTGGGCTCTCCGTTCTGGATGGCTCCCGAAGTCCTGAGGGGGGAACGCTACAACGAGAAGGTAAAACGCCACGCCCCTCGGAAGCGCAACCCGGTTCCGACCCTCCGCTGGACCGTAACCCGGTGTTGTCCAATTCCAGGCGGACGTGTTTTCGTACGGGATCGTTCTCTGCGAGATCATCGCCAGAGTTCAGGCCGATCCCGACTTTCTCCCGCGCACAGAGGTCAGTCTCGCACAAACGATGGTAAAACGGCGCCAGTTCAGTCGCCGCGCGGTTTTTAAGTACCAAAGAAACGGCGCCAACGAAGATGAGTAAATGGATCTGTCACTGCGTAAACTCCCGCCAACTCACTTTGTGTTCTTCTCCTTTCTGCTCTAGAATCCCTATCAAATCATTAGTCGACTGATAAAATGTTGCAGATGAATCGGTTAAACGGCCAAACGCTGATGGGGGTGTCACGATTATTAGGGTGTTTGATAGTCGAGATTATTTAGGTCACAATATACTCGTGAAGACCGAAAAATTATAATTGTGACTTTAAAAAAAAAAAAAATTAAGTTGAATTGATATAAAAAAGTGACAATTTCAAACTAAATTAAGTCTTTTTTTTGTTGAATTAAAAAAATGTGATGATTTCTCTTCAGACTTCCTCAAAAAAAGGCAACCGAAATGTGAAGTGCTTTTTTTTTCTTTTTTTTTTTTTTTTCTTCATGCCGTTTTTGTCAAATGGCTCTTCAGAAAGTCTGATTTGATAAAGCAGAAACACACGTTGTTGAGGAGCGGTAAATGTTGTGAAGAAAACGAGGAGAAAGAAAGTGTAGGATGTTATTGTTGTTTTGGTCCAGATTTGGTAATAATCACGCATAATCGTTAACTCGCAATGTTTGTTCTCACAATAATCGTTACGCTACAATGTGAAATGGTGACATCCCAAACGCTTTACAGTCTCATGTAATGTAGAGCTGTAGGTGTCGTTTAGTCCATTTAACCATCGATTCTGTCTTTCTCAGCCCGGTTTGGATGAATCTTGACCAATCATTTTATTAAATTGAAAGGATTTTTATGCACAAAAGCAGAAAGCATGACGTGAGTTTTATCTGCCTTTTACGTGTCGTTCTTCTCTTTTATTATGACGTGTGTTTTTATGAACATTCTTTCATCTTGAGAGCTTTTCGATGCGCAGAGCGCGACGTTTCGTACATCCTCGACTTTCACCTCAGCTCCTCTGCTCCTCTTTTCCTCCGCTCGCTTCCGCTCGCTCCACTGCTCCTCCGCTCGCTCCTCCGCTCGCTCCTCTGCTCCTCCGCTCGCTCCTCTGCTCCTCTTTTCCTCCGCTCGTCCTCCGCTCGTCCTCCTCGCTCCTCCGCGCTCCTCTGCTCCTCCTCTCCGTCGCTCTCTCTCTCTTCCTCCGCTCCTCGCTTTCTCCGCTCGCTCCTCTCTCTCCGCTCGCTCCTCTGCTCCTCGCTCCTCCGCTCGCTCTCTCTCCTCCGCGCCCGTTCGCTCCTCTGCTCCTCTTTCTCCTCGCTCTCTCCTCCCTCGCTCGCTCTGCCCTCCGCTCGCTCCTCTGCTCCTCCGCTCCTCCGCTCGCTCCTCTGCTCCTCTTTTCCTCCGCTCGCTCTCCGTCCTCCTCTGCTCCTCCGCTCGCTCCTCTGCTCCTCTGCTCGCTCCTCTGCTCGCTCCTCCGCTCCCACCGCTGCTCCTCCGCTCGCTCCTCGCTCCTCCTCTGCTCTCCTCGCCCTCCTCTGCTCGCGCTCGCTCGCTCCTCTGCTCGCCGCTACCGCTCGCTCCTCTGCTCCTCCGCTCGCTCCTCTGCTCGCCCTCGCTCGCTCCTCTGCTCGCTCCGCTCGCTCCTCTGCCGCCTCTTCCGCTCGCTCCTCTGCTCTCCGCTCGCTCCTCTACTCGCGTCCTCTGCTCGCCACTGCTGCTCGCCTCTGCTCCCGTTCGCTCCTCTTGCTCCTCTGCTCGCTCCTCTGCTCCTCTGCTCGCTCCTCTGCTCGCTCCTCCACTCGCTGCCTCTGCTCCTCCGCTCGCTCCTCTGCTCTCGTCCTCGCTCCCTCTGCTCCTCCGCTCGCTCCATCTACTGCTTCTCCGTCCTCGCGTCTCTGCTCTCTCCGCTTGCCTCTCCTCCTGCCTCGCTCCGCTTGCTCCTTCTGCTCTGCTCCTCGCTGTCCTCCTCGCTCACTGCTCGCTTGCTCCTCTGCTCCTCTCTCCTCTGCTCGCTCCGCTTGCCTCTGCCTCCGCTCTGCTCCTCCGCTCGCTCCACCGCTCGCTCCTCTGGCTCCTCCGCTCGCTCCTCTGCTCGCTCCTCTGCTCCTCCGCTCGCATCCTCTGCTCGCCGCTCCCTCGCCGCCTCGCGTCCTCCTGTCTCGTCGTCCTCTTCTCCCTGACTGGCCGCTCGCTCGCCTCCGTGCGTCGCTCGCTCTCGCTCCTCTGCTTCGCTCCTCTGCTCATGCCGCTCCCTCGCTCCTCTGCTCCTCCTGCCGCTTCCACCGCTCTCTTGCTCGCACCTGCTCCTGCTCGCTCTGCCTCCTCCTCGCTTCCTCTGTCTCGTCCTTGCTCCTCTGCTCTCTCTCGTCTTCTCGCTCCTTCGTCTCGCTCTCGCTCTCCGTCGCTCACCGCTCGCTCGCTCCGTGTCCTCTTGCCCCGCTGCTCGCTCCTCTGCTCCGCTCCGTCTGCTCCTCTGCGCTCGCCTCCTCCCGCCCTGCGCTCCTCGCTCGCTTCCCTCTGCTCGCTCCGCTACGGCGCGCTCTGCTCTCCCAGCCTCCCGCCGACCTCTCTGCGTCTCCGCTCGCTCCCTGCTCGCATCTGCTCGACCTCTGCTCTCGTAGCTCCTGCTCGTCCTCTGCTCGCTCTTCGCTCGCTCCTCTGCTGGCGCTCCTGTCTGCTGCGCGTCCGTTCGCTCGCTCTGCTCCGTCGCTCCTCTGCTTCCGGTCCTCGCCTCTGTGTCTCGCTCCGCCTCTGCTCTCCGCCGTCGCTCCTAGCTCCTGCTGCTCGCTCATCTCTCGTCTCCGCTCGTCCTGCTCCTAAGGCTCCTGCTCTCGCTCGCTCCTCTGCTCTGCGCTGCCTCTGCTCGCTCCTCTGCTCTCCGTCTCTCTGCTCGCTCCCTGTCCGCTCTGCTCCTCTGCTCGCCCGCTCCGCTCCTCCTCTGCTCCTCCGCTCGCCCTCTGCCTCCTCCCTCGCTCCTCTGCCCTACGCTCGCTCTCGACTCCTCCGCTCTCTTCCTCTGCTCCCGCTTCGCTCGCTCCTACTGCCCTCTGGCTCGCCTCCTCTGCTCGCTCCTCCGCTCGCTCCTCTCCCTCCGCTCGCTCCTCTGCTCCTCCGGCTCGCTCCTCTGCTCCTCCGCTTGCTCCTCTGCTCGCTCCTCTGCTCCTCCGCTTGCTCCTCTGCTCGCTCCTCTTGCCCTTCCGCTTGCTCCTCTCTCGCCTCTCTGCTTCCTCCGCTTGCTCCTCCCGCCGCCTCCACCGCTCGCTCCTCTGGCCTCCTCCGCTCGCTCCTCTGCTCGCTCCTCTGCCGCTCCTCCGCTCGCTCCTCTGCTCGCCGCTCCGCTCGCTCCTCTGCTCCTCCGCTCGCCTCCTACCGCCGCTCCGCCGCTCCTCTGCTCCTCGCCTCGCTCCCTGCTCGCCGCTCCGCTCGCTCCTCTGCTCCTCTGCTCGCTTCCTCTGCTCGCTCCTCCGCTCGCTCCTCTGCTCCTCCCTCGCTCCTCTGCTAACCTCCCTCGTCCTCTGCTCCTCCGCTTGCTCCTCTGCTCGCGCCTCTGCTCCTCCGCTTGCTCCTCTGCTCGCCTCCTCTGCTCCTCCGCTGCTCCTCTGCTCGCCTCCTCTGCTCCTCCCTTGCTCCTCCGCTCGCCTCCACGCTCGCTCCTCTGCTCCGTCCGCTCCTCCTCTGCTCGCTCCTCTGCTCCTCCGCTCGCTCCTCTGCTCGCCGCTCCTCGCTCCCTACTCCCCTCCGCTCGCCCTCTGCTCCTCCGCTCGCTCCTCTGCTCGCTCCTCTGCTCGCCGCTCCGTCCGCTCCTCTGCTCCTCCGCTCGCTCCTCTTCCTCGCTCCTCTGTCCTCGTTCGCCTCCTCTGCTCGCTCCTCTGCCTCTGCTCGCTCCTCGCTCCTCTGCCGCTCCTCTGCCTCGCTCCCTCTGCTCGCTCCTCTGCCCTCCGTTCGCGCTCCACCGCTCCCTCCTCCGCTCGCTCCTCCGCTCGCCTCTCTGCTCCCGCTCCGCTCCTCTTCTCCTCGCTGCTCCTCTGCTCGCTCCTCCTCCTCCGCTTGCTCCTCGCTCGCCTCCTCTGCTCCTCCGCTTGCTCCTCTGCTCGCTCCTCTGCTTCCTCCGCTTGTCTCCTCCGCTCGCTCCACCGCCGCCTCCTCTGCTCCTCCGCTCGCCCCTCTGCCGCTCCTCTCTCCTCCGCTCGCTCCTCTCTCGCCGCTCCGCTCGCTCCTCTGCATCCTCCGCTCGCTCCGCTACTCGCCGCTCGCTCGCTCCTCTGCTCCTCGCTACCTCCTCACTCCCGCTCCTCTCGCTCCTCTCTCCTGCCGCTCGCCTCCTCTAACTCCGCCGTCCGCTCGCTCCTCTCTCCTCCCTCCTCCCTCTGCTCGCTCCTCTGCTCGCCCTCCGCTCGCTTCCCTGCTCCTCGCGCTCGCCTCCTCTGCTCGCTCCTCTGCTCCTCCGTTCGCTCCTCTTGTCGCTTCCCTCTGCTCCTCTGCTCCGCCTCCTCTGCTCGCCCCTCTGCTCGCTCCGCGCTCCTCCGCTCCTCCACCTCGCCTCCTCCGCTCCCTCCTCCGCTCGCTCCTCTGCCTCGCCCGCTGCTCCTCCGCTTGCCTCCTCCGCTCGCTCCCACCGCTCGCTCCTCTGCCTCCTCCGCTCGCTCCTCTCTCGCTCCTCTGCTCCTCCGCCGCCCTCTGCTCGCCGCTCCGCTCGCTCCTCTGCTCGCCGCTCCGCTCGCTCCTCTGCCTCCTCCGGCTCGCCGCTCCTCTACTCCCGCTCCGTTACGCTCCTCTGCCTCCTCCCCTCCTCCTCTACTCCCGCTCCGCCGCTCCTCTCTCCTCTTCTGCCCTCTCCCGCTCGCTCCTCTGCCTCGCCGCTCCGCTCACCTCCTCTGCTCGCCGCTCCGCTCGCCTCCTCTGCTCCTCGCTCGCCTCCTCTACTCGCCCTCCGCTCGCTCCTCTCCCGCCTCTCTGCTCGCTCCTGCTGCTCCGCTCCTCTGCTTCGCCGCTCGCTCGCTCCTCTGCTCCTCCGCTCGCTCCTCTGCTCCTCCTCTGCTCCTCCGTCCGCTCCTCTGCTCGCCTCCTCTGCTCCTCTCTCGCGCTCGCTGCCCTTCTGCTCGTCCTCTGCTCCTCCGCTCGCTCCACCGCTCGCCCTCGCTCGCTCCTCCGCTCCCTCCTCCGCTCGCTCCTCTGCCTCCCCTCGCTCGCTCCTCTGCCTCGCCGCTCCGTCGCTCCTCGCTGCTCCTCTGCTACTCGCCGCTCCGCTCGCTCCTCTGCTCGCCGCTCCGCTCGCGCCTCCGCTCGCTCCTCTGCTCCTCCGCTCGCTCCTCTGCTCCTCCGCTCGCTCCTCTGCTCCTCCGCTCGCGCCTCTGCTCGCTCCTCTGCTCCTCCGCTCGCTCCTCTGCTCCTCCGCTCGCTCCTCTGCTCGCCACTCTGCTCGCTCCTCTGCTCGCCGCTCCGCTCGCTCCTCTGCTCGCCGCTCCGCTCGCTCCTCTGCTCGCCGCTCCGCTCGCTCCTCTGCTCGCCGCTCCGCTCGCTCCTCTGCTCCTCCGCTCGCTCCTCTGCTCGCCGCTCCGCTCGCTCCTCTGCTCCTCCGCTCGCTCCTCTGCTCGCCGCTCCGCTCGCTCCTCTGTTCCTCCGCTCGCTCCTCTGCTCGCCGCTCCGCTCGCTCCTCTGCTCCTCCGCTCGCTCCTCTGCTCGCCGCTCTGCTCGCCCTCTGCTCGCGCTCGCTCCTCCCGCTCGCTCGCTCTTCCTTACTCCTCCGTTCGCCGCTCGAAAACGCTCGCTCGCTCCTCCGCAAACTCCTTCTCTCTCCTCTCTCCTCCGCTCGCTCTCTGCTCGCTCCTCGCTCCTTCTGCTCATTCAAATATATATATTCGCTCCTCTGCTCCTATAATAATCTTTTGCGTCCGTTCTCTGACGGTGTATTTTCACAGCTCTGCTCGCTCGCTCCTCCTCGCTCCGCTCCTCCTCTGCCGCCGCTCGCTGCTCGCTCCTCGCGCTCCTCCTCCTCGCTCGCCGCTCTGCTCGCCGCTCCGCTCGCTCCTCTGCTCCTCCTCGCCGCTCGCTCGCTCCGCTCGCTCCTCTGCTCCTCCGCTCGCTCCTCTGCTCCTCCGCTCGCTCCTCTCTGCTCCTCCGCTCGCGCTCTCTCGCTCGCTCCTCTCGCTCGCTCCTCGCTCGCTCCTCTGCTCCTCTCGCTCCTCCTCCGCTCGCTCCTCTGCTCCTCCTCTGCTCGCTCGCTCCTCTGCTCCTCGCTCGCTCCTCGCTCGCTCCTCCTCGCTCGCTCGCTCCGCTCGCTCCGCTCGCTCCCGCTCGCTCGCTCCTCTGCTCGCTCGCTCCTCTGCTCCTCCGCTCGCTCCTCTGCTCGCCGCTCCGCTCGCTCCTCTGCTCCTCCTCGCTCGCTCCTCTGCTCGCCGCTCCGCTCGCTCCTCTGCTCCTCCGCTCGCTCCTCTGCTCCGCTCGCTCCGCTCGCTCCTCTGCTCCTCCGCTCGCTCCTCTGCTCGCCGCTCTGCTCGCCACTCCTCCGTTCGCCGCTCGAAAAAAAAAATTCAAATATATATATTATATAATAATCTTTTGCGTCCGTTCTCTGACGGTGTATTTTCACAATGGAGCTGCAGGGGGAGCTCTATCACCAGAGTTACTTCTGTTTAAAGTGCATATGATCTGTGGTTTAATCTTTTCTAATGTTGAAGTTTAGTCTGTGTGAGACAGCGAAGAGGCGGCGAGGGTCGTTCTCAAGGTCTTTATTTGATGCTAACAGAGAAACAGGCTCGTTAAATAGCTGTTATTTGGGTCTGATGTAATGGCATGACATCAGCCTTGAGATTATTTGTACCCGTTCACAGATAATGAGGAAGTAAACAGATTATTGTGTCCCATAGGATGAATATGACACAGAGATCTAAACTGTGCAAAGTTCACACTAATGATTACTTTGTCCGGTGGCATATTACATGTGAGAAATACTTTACGGTTCATGTGGAAATGGTCAAAAATATAAAAGTGGTTAATAAATGCAGTTTGACTTCTTAAACAGGCCACTGGACCTCGAAATATCAGGAGACCCCTTTTGGCGCATGTGTTTTGATGATGACGATTTAAATTTTATATTCATGTGCATATGTATTTATTGTGTATGTATGTATTATTATTTATTTTTTTATTTGTTCTTTAATTTTTTTTTTATATAATTATTCTGTATTTTGTATTTTTTTTAATTTATTTTAAATTGTTATTTGTTCATCATTACTCACCCACTAACGCTGACATGCCATTATTTGTCCCGGTCAGAACTTCGGTCTGGACTACCACACGTTTCAGCACATGGTCGGAGACTGTCCCCACGACTTCCTGCAGCTCGCCTTCAACTGCTGCAACGTGAGTCCCACAAACGCGTTCTGTTCCTGACGTTTGTACTCGTCAGTGTTTTTTTTTTTTTTTTAATGGAGAGCGCAGTAAAAGTACGTGTGGTTTCATGTTTTTAGTGTTAAATGGCAACAAGTGGTTGAAAATAGTGTTGAAAACCACATTTATTTGTTTTTAATAAGAAAAAACAAGACAAAAATCAAACATTGCCATCGATCTATGAGAGAAAAATGATTACCGTATTTTCCGGACTTTTAGCCGCTCCCCTATATAAGCCGCATTTGCTCCATTTTAAAAAAAATTATAATAAAACAATACATCCGGCCGCACCTTTTGTATAGGCCGCAGAACTCTTTCCTTGACTTTTGGCATCGCATGAGCTCTCCCCGCTGTCCCCTCCAGCGTCACCGTACATTCATTGATGTTAAGCTTGCGTGCAGCCGCGCGGTTTCCTAGCAAGATCGATGGCCTTCAGCTTAAAACTTGCTTCATACGAACTTCTTCGTTTGGGTTCCATAATGATGGGCAAGAATTTGAAAATAATTTATAGTTGTAATTTGTCGTCCGTGTTCTATTTGCTAGCTGAATAAAAAACAACATCTGCTTCTTTGCTTAACTTTTCTGTAGTTTTGATTCTAATTCCGGTTAGTTCGCCCCTAGCGGTGAAAGAAAAAAAACACAGAAAAGCCGCAGCCTCTAAATAAGCCGCATGGCTCAAAACATCTGACAAAAGTAGCGGCTAATGGTCCGCAAAATACAGGTAAATACTTACCAGGTTAAAACATCTGCATTTTGAATCTTGGAGCATGTAATAATATATAAACTCTACTACCACCACCACATTAACTTAAAACTTCAAAGTCGTAACAGCTTTTGTCCGAGGATCGACTCCGCGGACTCGATGATAGGATTTCAAAACTGAGTCGGGTTTAAGAATGAAAAGCAGCTTGTGGCAGATGCCGATCCGTAATAGTATTAAAGGTTTTTTTTTTGCTGCTTTATCTCTTTCTAATCCTCAATCTTAAGTTAATTTCCCCAAAGTGGCCCCCATGCAGCTCCTTTTAAATCCCTTAATACTGTTTCTTTAAAGATCTACGAGTTCAAATGGTGTAAATTCTGAATATTCAGAGTTTGTTTTAACTATTGTTTATTGTTGCGGTTTTCAAACTCAAGATTTTCAAGCCCGATTCACCAATATTTGTCAAATTCTTTAGTACTTCACACTCTAAACTAGTGCGTACCTGTAATTTTCTTTTGTTTGCTTTTCAATACATTTATTTGTCATTTTTTACGCTGCTTTTTACGCGCCTTCCCACTTCTAGGCTTCCGGACGTAAACTTTTCTGTCGTTTCCCGCCCCCCCCCCCCCCCTAGTTGCCGTGGCTAGTGCTGTCACCTCACAGCGCAAAGGTTCTGGGTTCGACTCCTGCACCGTCCCCGACCTTTTTTTTTTTTTTTTTTACGAGTTTGCATGTTTCGCTCTGACCCAAAAACACGCTCCACGGGGAAAATCCTGCAGCTACAGTCCAGACCAAGACCAGCTCTGGACAAGGTTTAACCCGAGTCCACTAAGTATTTCATTTAGATTATATGTGTTTACTCGGGACTGCAGCGGAAAGGAGAAGGCACGAATAAGATTTGAGAGCGAATCGTGAGTTTCATCTGCCGTTTCACAGATGAATGCACCGTTTCTTAGCACTTTTCTGAACAAACGCTGCTGCGGTCGTGGTCTTGTCAGTGCGGTTCGGGTCAGATTGTAGAAATACGGAATTAGTCGACGAATCGATGGACAAAGCAGGTCTTTAATCGACTGCAACCCTACAATCAGCTCTGTGGTAACGATTAAGCATAAAACACAGGATTTAATATGAAATGAACTTTCAGAACCCGAGTGGGCTTCGATCTGGGCAAGACCGTCGAGATCCATAACAGCAACACAAAAGCTCAAATGTCCCCTTCGTCTAACACGCCCCTAATGTCTCCTTTACCAAGTCTCGCTTGACTTTTTCCTTCAGTTCTGTTAATTCCCTGAAAGCTGTCCTCGGTCTCCCGGTGCTAATCCCTTCATGCTGTGTGTGTCAGATGGACCCGAAGCTGCGCCCGGTGTTCCCAGACATCGTGAAGTCGCTGGAGCAGATCCTGGCTCGGCTGAAGCTCGAGGAGATGGAGCAGGACTCTGTCACGGCCGACGACAAGAAGGCGCTCGGTAAAGGTACGGTGAAAGTCAGGAAGTCGCGTGAAAGGCGACGAGAACGAAGCAAATGTAACACCTGCTTATTTGAACCCCTACAGAACCTACAGAACATGCAGAACCTACAGAACATGCAGAACAATCCGCTTACTTTTCGTTGAGCTTAAAATACACGTAGGAAACAAGTAGTGTTTTCTCTCCACCGTGATGCGTGGAGGACTTGTATCCAGTGTTTACAGTATTTTTGCTCAGACGAGAGTAGCACAAATATTATTTTATATCACTACATGGTTTTCCGTGGGGCATTAAAAAACAAAGGATTGAATGGATTTTGCCAAAAATATGGCCTGGAAAAAGCATTTAAGAAGGACATTTGTACCTTATTAAACTGTCCTAAAAACAACTCTCCTGAGAAACCCTGGCTCTTTTTTTTATTTTTTATTTGACTTATTTTGATGATAAAGACAAAAAAAGAGGAAAAAATAAATAAAAAGCTTTTGCGTCTGTTCTCTCACTGTGTATTTTCACAACAGAGCTGCAGGGGGAGCTCCATCACGAAACTTAGTTCTGCTTTGAAAATCAATAAATTCAATTCATTTCCCACAGGCATTAAATAAAATTTAAAAAAAAAACAGTTTCACAACAGGATTTCTCCAGAAAAGGCAAACGTGATCTGCTTTTTTCTAAATGTCCCCGTCCTAAACTAACACGAGGTCGAGAATATTCAACGAGTGGAAAAACACCCTGAACCCAGTCTCTACGCGTTACTTTAATGACTTTCCTTTCTGTGCACATCATAATCGTAATCCCAGATATTTACTGGATTTATTAATCAAATCATCTGAAATGTCACAGATTGGGTTCAAAACACATGCAGTTGCAGGTTTAAATGTCCTGTAAAGTAAGTTTATTACAATCTCACCATTCTGCCCAGTGGATTACGGTTACACGGCAGTATTACCAGTTCTGACCTTCTAAACAACGCAACTGTCTTGTTTTGAGTTTATGACTTTAAAGAGGTTGAAATTAAAATTAAAAAACACATTAAAAGCTTTACATTTGATTTGCTGAAACATTAACTCTGCAAGAATGTGTAAATATATCATTGTTCGCATGTTTTTACCTATATTTCATAATTAAGTGGTTGTTTTTTAGCAGTGTAGTTACTTTTTTTATGTTTATGACAATACAAACATCAACAAAGTGTGATTGTCCAGGTTGTTTTTAGACTCTGGAGGAGAATTTTAGACTCTGGGGGGCATCATGGTCGTCTCTATTGATGAGAAGTTTTTTCAGTTGGTGACGGTCACGTAAACAAAGCTATGAACGCTCTTACTGATCACAGGCAAGTATTTGTTCTTGTGTTTTCTAACCGTGTTCCCCAAAGCCGTGACGCAACGACGTAAATGAGCTTTGGCAGACTTCACAGACTCCACAGCAGCTCCGTTTCTGTCGACACTCACAAACTGTGACCTCGTAAACTCCGGCTCCGTCCGACGCTCAAACCAGATGTGATCTCCTGAAGCTGGACCGCGTCAGAGTTTCTTGGTCAGACTCTGAGGCGGCTCGGCGCTCCACTAAATTAGAAATGAATCCCTGGACTGCGCGTATCAGATGTCCCAGAATAGACTCCGCTGGGTCCTGGAGGAATGATTTTAAAGCGGCTTTTTATGCTTTATTTAGGGAGCGTAAAGGTGCACTATGTTGGGCTCGACCGATGAAATCCTAGAACACATTTCTGACCGACTTCATCTTCTCAGATATGGACAGTTGACAATCCACACATCTATTTTCGATCGCCACTCAAAATATGTCGTTAGCATCTTTAGCCAGAGCTAATGGAGGCAGCCTGGGTCAAAGTTCAGGGGTCACAGTGCACAGCAGCAGCTGAACGTTTGGGGGCAGGTGTTTACGTGTTAAAGTGTTTTTACGTCGTGCAAGGCCTTTATGGTTTTTATTGTCAAATGATTTGCCTTTGCAGTGTTTCTTTATAGTTAATGATACAAAACCTCATTTTGTTTTTTAACCAGGGTCAAAACTAACCGCATTAAAAAGTGTATTATTTACTCATAAAACAAAAATACATGTGCCAGGATGATGAATTAAGCACATTAATGGGGTAGTTCAACATAATTAACGACAAAGTTAATCGTAATCGTCTTTTCCAAGTCCCTCAACATTGACAATGGGACACATTGGTGTTGGTCGGACCGTAGTATTTTTACACGATCAAATATTGTATATTTTCTAGTACGATGCAGCCGGGTGGTAAAGTGCACACACAGACGTTACTGCGCTGGGTCAGAGGTCGTTACATAACACTGGAGTGAAAACAGCCAGAGGACAGTATTGACTTATGAGACTAAACAGGAAATCAAAGAAATGATCCAACAAGACGTTATGTAAAGCCACTGTTATTAAACTCTCAGACAAGAGATCAATGTGGGTTGAAAGCAAATACTTAAAGGGCACGGTCTGGTATTTTTAAAGGGGAATGTAACGTGTTGTATTGTGCAAGAGCTGCTGGAGCTCTGGTTCAGTCTTATTTATCTGTATTTAGATAACGTTTCTATTGTTGTAGTGTTTTAACATTTCTATTAATCAAAATATTTGAAATGCAGAGTGAATACAATACTTTGAGAAGGCTCTGTTGGGTTCTGTGGATCAGAGGGAAACTACAGCCCTCTAGTGGCCTTAGTGGGCTTTTGGTTTGTAGATCCAATAAAGATTCTAATAGAACACATTTTCAAACAAGTTATTCATGTGATGTCCAAAGTGTTAAGAAGAATCCTGTAACAAAGTACTACAGTATTTGGGTGAATGCCTATTTCATTGTTAATGTGTTCTCTGGTTGCAGGAGAAAAGGTGCAGGGCTTCAAGCGGCTGAATCCTCACGGTTTTCAGGATGGAAAGATCCCGCCCAAATCGCCTCGGCCGCGGCGGAACATCTGGCTCAGCCGCAGCCAATCGGACGTCTTCTCCTGTAAACCCGGACGGAAGGTGAACGTGCAGGACCCTTACTACCATCCGCCTCTAAACCAGAGGACCGTCAAGTCCCACAAAATCAACCCGTTCACGGCGCGGGAGGATCTCTGTGGGAAAATCAAGTTCTTCGACGTTCCGACTAAATCTGTGTTTTCGTTGGTGTTCGACCTCCACTCTCCACCGGGAAGTGTGTTCTGTAAACTGCCGGCTAATGCTAACGGCCCGGTGACTGAGGGCTCGTACTCATGGCAACAGTTACCGGGACGACAGTGTCACTCGGTGCCGGTGTCTCCACGGTTACCACGGTCCTTTCATCTCTCAGCCGCCGTCGCCGCCAGCAACTGCGGCTCTGTGACATGTGACGCCAACCAAGCGCCCGGCGCAGGTGAGACTTCGGACGGTTTGAGCTGCTCATGGAGTTTAGTTTAAATGTGCTGCTGCAACATTATCACATCACACTTCGGACCTGTATTTATCACATCCGTATTTATCACATCACATCCGTATTTATCACGCCCGTATTTATCACATCACACCCGTATTTATCACATCCGTATTCATAACATCGGACCTGCATTTATCCATTTATCACATCACACCTGCATTTATCACAGAACACCTGCATTTATCGCATCACACTTTATTATAACATCGGACCTGCATTTATCACACCACATCCGTATTTATCACATCACACCTGTATTTATCACATCACACCCGTATTTATCACATCACCTCCGTATTTATCACATCACAGTTGCATTTATCACATCACACTTGTTATCATAACATCGGACCTGTATTTATCACATCACACCCGTATTTATCACATCACACCCGTATTTATCACATCACACCCGTATTTATCACATCACAACCGTATTCATCACATCACAACCGTATTCATCACACCGGACCTGCATTTATCACACCGGACCTGCATTTATCACACCGGACCTGCATTTATCACATCGGACCTGCATTTATCTCATCACACTTGTTATAATATTGAACCTGCATTTATCACACTACGCCTGTATTTATCACATCGGACCTGCATTTATCACATCGGACCTGCATTTATCACAGAGGACCTGCATTTATCACAGAGGACCTGCATTTATCACATCCGTATTTATCACATCGGACCAGCATTTATCACATCGGACCAGCATTTATCACATCGGACCAGCATTTATCACATCACACCCGTATTCATCACATCACACCCGTATTCATCACATCACACCCGTATTCATCACATCACAACCGTATTCATCACATCACAACCGTATTCATCACATCACAACCGTATTCATCACATCACAACCGTATTCATCACATCACAACCGTATTCATCATCAAAACCGTATTTCATTCACACCGGACCTGCATTTATCACACCGGACTGCATTTATGACACACCGGCTGCATTTATCACACGGACCATGCATTTATCACACGGACCTGCATTATCACATACATCCGTTATTTATCACAGTATCGACCTGCATTTATCACATAGCACTTGTTATTATAACATCGGACCCTGTATTTATCACACCACACCTGTATTTATCACATCATACTTCATTTATCACATCAGACCATGCAAATTTATCACATCACATCCGTCATTTTAATCACATCGAACCTGCTTTTTATCACATCGGACCGTATTATCACATCCGACCCGCATTTATCACATCCGACCTGCATTCATCACCGGACCTGATTCAAGACTGCTTCATCACACCGGACATGCTTTTATCACACCGGACTGCTTATTTATCACACCGGACCTGCTTTTATCACACCGGAGCTGCTTTTATCACACCGGACCGCTTTTATCACACCGGACCCGCATTTATCAACATCGCACTGTTATTATAACATCGACCTGCATTTATCACATCGGACCTGCATTTATCACACCGGACCTGGCTTTTATTCACATAGCATTTGTTATTATAATCGACCTGCATTTATCACACCAACCTGTATTTATCACATCGGACCTGCATTTATCACATCACAACACGCATTTATCATCACAACCGCATTTATCAATACAGCCTGGAATTTATCACATGGCACCGCATTTATCACATCGGCCCTGCATTTATCACATGGACCTGCATTTATCAATCGGACTGCATTTATTCAATCGGACCTGCATTTATCACATCGGCCTGCATTTATCAACACGGACCTGCATTTATCACATAGCACTTGTTAATTATAACATCGGACCTGCATTTATCACACCACACCCGTATTTATCACACCGGACCCGCATTTATCACATAACATCCGTATTTATCACATCGGAACCTGCATTTATCACATAGCACTTGTTATTATAACATCGGACCTGTATTTATCACACATCCTGTTTTATCACATCATACTTGCATTTATCACATCAGACCTGCATTTATCACATCACATCCGTATTTATCACATCGAACCTGCTTTTATCACATCGGACCCGTATTTATCACATCCGACCTGCATTCATCACACCGGACCTGCATTCATCACACCGGACCTGCATTCATCACACCGGACCTGCATTCATCACACCGGACCTGCATTCATCACACCGGACCTGCTTTCACACCGGACCTGCTTTTATCACACCGGACCTGCTTTTATCACACCGGACCCGCTTTTATCACACCGGACCCGCTTTTATCACACCGGACCTGCATTTATCACATAGCACTTGTTATTATAACATCGGACCTGTATTTATCACATCGGACCTGCATTTATCACATCGGACCTGCATTTATCACATCGGACCTGCATTTATCACATAGCACTTGTTATTATAACATCGGACCTGCATTTATCACATCACAACCGTATTTATCACATCACAACCGCATTTATCACATCACAACCGCATTTATCACATCTGACCGCATTTATCACATCATACTTGTATTTATCACATCATACTTGCATTTATCACATCATACTTGCATTTATCACATCATACTTGCATTTATCACATCGGACCAGCATTTATCACATCGGACCAGCATTTATCACATCACAACCGCATTTATCACATCACAGCCGCATTTATCACATCACAGCTGTATTCATCACATAGCACTTGTTATTATAACATCGGACCTGCATTTATCACACCACACCTTTTTATTTATCACACCGGACCCGCATTTATCACACCGGACCCGCATTTATCACACCGGACCCGCATTTATCACATCGCACTTGTTATTATAACATCGGACCAGCATTTATCACATTGGACCAGCATTTATCACATCGCACTTGTTATTATAACATCAGACCAGCATTTATCACACCGGACCTGCATTTATCACACCGGACCTGCATTTATCACACCCGACCTGCATTTATCACACCCGACCTGCATTTATCACACCCGACCTGCATTTATCACAGAACACCACCGTCTCTTTTGCAGCCGTGACCTCCAGGCCTGACGCCGTCCCGAGTGTAAACGACCCGAGGCTGCGGGCGGCTGTGAGCGGCTGGGCCAAGAAGTACGTGGTGGTGGAGATCCCCCCCTTCTGCAGGCAGACCGGGTCGAGCGGCGACGAGGACAGCGATGGCGACGAGGGCGACGGCTTCGGGGGGGGCGACTGGTCTCCGATGCCCCCCTCTGAGAAGGACAGCGCCGAGGCCATGGACTGCTCCAGCCTCGACGACAGTGAAGCACAAGTTTAGACCGACGGGGTTTGGCGACGGGGGTCTTTTAGGTCAAAGGGGCGACGGCGACGGACTCATCGTTTGGAGGAGCAGACGGAAGCAACAATAGAGACAATAAACAAAGTGTACTCCAGATTATGATCACATTTAGGGCTCAAAGCGAGGATTATTCACATGTCGATTAGTCACGTTATTATCTCTATTGTTCATTGAGACTTTTTAAATGCACAGACTGGATCATTTCCGTTTGAACTGAACTGCTCGACAAAGTAAAACTATAAACTCAGTAACTCGAAATGAGACCAAAACCCAGCTCCATATCGCCCGTTTTACCTGTTTCAACTTGTACAAATCCCTCGGCGATTCAAAGGAAAAGCAACCCAAACGCGTCCACTAATACGTATGTGAAATATTTCAAAAGCAAATGTGATTTCTCCGACCATCTTAATATAATTTAACTGCACATTTCGAGCGTGAAGAGTAAATCAGTTGTTGGTTGTTGTCGATATAGATTTACTCGTCAAACAGCAACACTTTAAAGCCATTTTGTGTCTCAGTTTAACTCACTTTTTTAGCTCAATCGTGGTGTTTTTCTGATGCCACACGTGTTGGGGGTGTGGGGAAAAAAAACAAACGTCTTATGTTAAACAATCACATCTTTGGGGTTGAAACGTGGCACAACATACAACATCCAAAAAGGCTGTCACCTCAAAGAAAATCTAACTGCCGAGCCGGATTTATTGATTAAACGACGGAAAAAAAAGCAATTTTTGGCCAAGACGATATTTCCAAATGCTCCCGTCTGCCTGCTCCAACACGTGTCTCCAGAAACCCCCCCCTCCCCCCCCCCCTTTTAAAAAAACAAAAACATTTTACTAAATAAGACCAAGAGAAACCCTGAGACCGAAAGCACATTTCAGCGTTTGGGAAAGGAGGAAGAACACGCATCCGACGCTTTTGAGAAACTTTTCAGGTGGAGAACCGAACAAGCACAAAAAATGGCACTCCCGCATGACTCCAAATGGGAAATTATTGTGTTTGTTGTTGTTGTCTATTATTTTTTTTGAGTGAAAACTGTTTGTTATTAAATTGGCGTCGTCGGTAATGGTCCCCTCGATGAGACGGACGCAATTTTGAGACTTTGGCGTTAGATGTGGGTCGTGGCAGCCGGAGCCTGCCAGGCACACGAAGCGGCTGCTCGTGGCTTTGCAGAAGCTGATTTCCCCGGGCCCGCTCCTTGTAGCGAGGGTGTGGTGAGTTCAAAACGACCAGATGACGGGAGGTTAACCACTCACCGGCTCGATTTCGGCACCACAGACTAACGACTTCACCTAAATTTCAGATCATTAAAGGACACGTCTCGTAGTATGTCAATACGTGTCTTCTTTTTCTTTTTAACAAAAAACAGCTTATGTCACACTGTTAACTATCACCGATCGTGTCCCTCGTCATAAAAGGCACACCTATGCAGCCAGTGTGTATTTAGCGCTTAAACTTCCATGCTTGTTTCATTAATGCGCTGCTTCACTGAGGTCCTCTGCTCCCTTCTCTGAGGCCTCACGAAAAAACTAAGGGCTGGTTTCACAATATCCAAGATTTGTTTAGATGTCAATAAGCTCCACACGGCGCATCGGCACCAGGTGTCTGGCTTGTAGAAGATCTGCGATAGCCTTCACATGACATTACGCGTGTCAAATCACGAGCGTAGCTTTAATTATTTTCCCATCCGTAATGCCCCCCCTAGACTGCTTTGTCAGTAGATGGAGGCGCCTGACCAGCGGGAGCACACAAATCCTGAAGACCTTAAGACCGGGGACGCCGACCGGCTGGACTTGGCAGCAAGAAAGGATAGCCATGTATGTTTTTCAGTACATGACATGATGTTTTAGAGTTTCCGAAACACGAGACGACGCCCCAAAGTCGAACGCGTACAAAGAGGCCAAGGCAACGACGCACGATAATACTGCCCTAATATGTGTCCTTTAAAATGCTTGATGGAGACGTGAAAATGAGACAAATGTGTTCATGAATCTGCTCGTTTTGTCCGAATAATTACACGTCACAGTTTGTAAGTTTTTTTTTATTGAAAGTGGAGAATCTACTGAGCGCAAAATATTATTATTTTCGGTCAAATTGAGCAAAATTCAGGCAGAATATTTCCAATGGAAGCAGATTGTGAATTTATCGAGCAGAACTTTATGAAGAGACAAAGACATTTTCCCAAACCCACGCTTCCCATTATATGTATTTATAAGAATTAAAAAGGACATTATTTACTTATTTTGGCTTTTGAAAAATCGTAATATGATTTTGTTTGTTTTTTGTGCCCTCTCTTAATGAGAAACTCTTTCCACTGAGAAAATATCCCCAAATAATAATAGTTTTTAATTAAAACAAGCAAAAACGATTGACTGCGACAGGCATGAATGATGATATAACACCTTGAAAACTTAATTCTTAAAAGTTTGGCCATTGAAGAGTTGGAGAAACTGAACTTGTTTGTTGTTTTTTTTTTTAAATGTCTCGGTTGGAAACGTATTGTTATTAAACAGATTTGTCCTTTAAAAAAAAAAAAAAAAAAAAAAAAAAAGCACTGCAGCACGACGAGTAAATCGTTTAATTTATTTTTTATTCGCAGATTCAAACTCTTTCGATTGCCTCTTTTATGAAAATGAGATTTTTATTTTTTTTTTTTTTTTTTTTAACATAAACGTCCTCAGAGTTGTTGTTTTAATCTTCCACACAGCGTCGACTCAATAATTATGTTCATTTAAATCATTTCATTTTAATTTTTTTTAATGCTTAAATTACATGTATTTATGTTGTTATTATTTCGGTCTAAATCAGAGGTGTTCAAACTACGGCCTGGGAGCCAAATGCGGCACGCTGACACAGTTTTGACGGTCCGCCTGCGTCCACGATGCATCTTGTGCGGGGGGAAAAACATCAGGCGCATGTCGCTTTTCACGCTAAAAATCTGCGGGAAAGAAAATCCGCTTTCATCGCCGCGTTTCTGAGCTCCCACAAAACTCCGCCCACTCCTCGGAAGCGCTGACCAATCAACGAGTCCTTTTTTTTTACCTTTCACGTCGTCGGAAAAAGCCACGCCTTCAACCACAAATCCAATCGAGATGAGTGGCGCGCTGCCGTCTCAAATCACACCTGAAACGTTAAAGGAGACACATTATAATGCACATTTTGACTTGTACGAGCTTTTAACGGTGTTTTTGCGTCGTTTCCCTCCTCGTTTGCCTTCTCGCAGTTGTATTTTAAGTGACTTTGAGTCCTCCCTGAATGAATCTGTTGCTCTTTAGTCATTTTAAAGATCAATTTCTCTGGTTTACAATGAACAAAATGTAAAGTAATCATCTGCATAAGTGGCCGTTTTACTATTAAATACCACAAAAAGCGTAAAATGTCATCGTTAATGTCATTTCTTTTCTAAGTGATCTTGAATGCACTTTCTCCTCTTTTGTATACTCTATAAAAGCTACTCTTTTCTATGCAAAAAAAAAAACCCAACTAAACGTATATACACTGTTTTCAGATTAAAGGAACTCTATATTTATGGAAAAATGAGCTAAATGTCTTACTTTTGTACATATTTGTGTAAAATGGTGTTTGGAATAAATACGTGACTGATGTTTGGATGATTCAATAACAATTTTCTTGTAACTAAAAGTCTGTGTTTTTGTTTTTCTTTTGACTAAAACGAGTCCAGATGGATTTAAACTTTAACGGAACCAAACGAGTGGAAGTGTGTGAACGCACCCTTAGTTCTAGTTTAGACCTGGTTTAGTTCTGGTTTAGACCTGGTTTAGTTCTAGTTTAGTCCATGAATCCCTCCTGAAAAACTTCTCCTGTTGGGTCAGAAAAGTCTCATAATGGTCCTGATTTAGCCCTGATTTAGTCCTGGTAAAGTTATGGTTTCAGGCCATAAATAGTCCTCGTTTAGCAGTGGTTCAGTCGTGTTTTAGTCCTGGTTTAATATTGGTTTAGTCCTGGTTTAGTCCTGGTTTAGTCCTGGTTTAGTCCATCAATCCCTGCTGAATAACTGCTCATGTTTATTGTTTCCGAAAGTCTTGTGATTGTCCTAATTTCATTCCCGTTAAGTCCTGGTTAGTCCTGTTTTCAGCACTCGTTTTCGCCTGGTTTAGCCATGTTCTAGTCATGTTTTAATCCTGGTTTAGTCCTTTGTTTAGTCCTGCCTCCATATTGGTTTAGTCCTGGTTCTCATGTCTTATTTACACTTTAACTGCAGTTCAGTCCTATTTTAGTCCCTGGATAGTCCTGGTTTAGACCATGAATCACTGCTGAAGAACTGCTCCTGTTAGTTAGACCAGAAAGCCTCATGATGGTCCTGATTTAGTCCTGGTTCAGCCGTGGTTTGGTCATGTTTAATCCTGGTTAAAATTATCGTTTAGTTCTGTTTTCAGCACTTATTTATTCCTGGTTTAGGCATGATTTAGACCTGGTTTAGTTTTGAATTAGTCCTGCTTTTAATCCTTGAGTCACTGCCGAAGACCTGCACCCGTCTGTTGGTTCAGAAAGTCTCATGATGGTCCTAGTTTAGTCCTGGTTTAGTTCTTTCAGTACTCATTTACTCATTTGTTTAGTCATGGTTTAGTCTTGATTTTGTCCTGGTTTAACATCGATTTCGACCCGCTCTAACCCTTGAGTCACAGCCGAAGACCTGCACCCGTCTGTTGGTTCGCAAAGCCTTCCCAAACACACGCAGTTCCCTCCATCACCACGGGTTCGATGGCGTTTCTACGGAAACGCGCTCTGCACAAGCGCTCGCTGCTGCTGTCAAATACAGAGAAGTGATTTCCATATGAACGTGCGCGAGCCAGGAAGTCGCGAGGGGAAGTGGTTTGGTTGCGTCACCGTCGAAACGCTGCTACACTTCGCAAACTCAAGGTACGAATATCATTTTGCTCAGTATTTCACCTTCTAAATGCACCGAATTGATCGGAAATACCGGTGGGAATGCTTGATTGTGCTAACGGGCGCGTTTAGGAGGGAAAACGGTGATTGCGCCTTGAAATTTTAGACGTTTTGTTCTAACTTCCGCCCTCCAAAACGGGCCGCGTTGGCTGTGACACTTCGGTTCTGTCGCATTGCAGCCTCGGATTCAAACTCCGCGTCAATTTGGGTGGGAAATTTGGTCTGAAACTGTGTGGAAATGACACCGACATTTGACATTGACTCGCGTGAAGTCGGAAGAGTTTTAATTCAAAGTATATTAAAGTTAAGGGTGTGGCCAAGATTTGAAATGAAATGTGTTAGAATTAAGTTGGAGGGACGTTCATTGTGATGTAATCGACTAATTATAATGCTAAGTTCATGTTTTTGACAGGGACGACCAAAATGTCCTAAAATACACTTGAAGGAAGCAAAAACCTGCAAGACGACGGCCACAGACGCAGGAGGAAATGGCAGACACGGCAGTGAAGACCATTCTGTAAAATGATCCAGATTTGGTTTTGAAGATTTAAAAAAGGATTTGGAATATTTAAAAAGACACGGGAAAATGAGGAGAGTTCGAAGGAAAGGAGGAAACAAGGAGAAAGTGTTCGGCTGTGATTTGATGGAACATCTCACCGCCACGAGCCAGGACAGTAAGTCCAGAACAAACGAACATTCACTGCAAGCAAACATCTGACATGTAACGACACTGTCAATGACCTTAATAAAGCACAAACTGTATTAAGGCTTAGTAACTACTTAGTTAATACCTTCACTCATAAGTTAATAGTCCTGACAGACTTTGGCCTGAAACATTCTTAAACTGAAATTAAACTTCATTTATTTGACAATAAGGTGTAATTATAATAAAGTTGTACCAAAATATGAATTGATTTCAATAGTTTATTGTAGCCAAGTAATTGTAGCCTTTATATATTTATTTTCTATCATGTAATAATGTAATAATACATTAAATGTTGATTCGTAACATGTCATTCAACATTAGGCTTAAAGGCTCTGCATAAAGTTTATTTACTAAGGAATCTTATTTTAAATAGTTACTAAAGTATTGATAAGGCCTTAATAAGCACGAGTTATTAGTTTAATGCACTTATAATGCATTTAGCAGCATTTGTACACGGCCTTTAATACATTATAAATGTTAATACTGTGTGTGTGTGTGTGTGTGTGTGTGAGAGAGAGACGAATGTAAGAGCATTAATAATGAATGGACTCAAACGCTTGTAAAGGTCTTATAAGTGCTTATAAACGAATAATGACTGGTTATTAATGCCTTATAAAATGTTTATTACTAACTACCGTCCATTGCTGTTCCGAGGCCTTCATTAGTGTGCTCAAACTGACCTGTTCTAACACCTCCTGCTCCTTCAGTCCCCGTGGTGTTGAGGAGCTGCAGTGAGTTTGTGGAGAGCCATGGGATCGTGGACGGGATCTACAGACTGTCGGGGGTCTCCTCCAACATCCAGAAGCTCAGGTACGACAAAGAAACGACCCGCACACAACACGAATACACACAAGCATCACATTATCTACAAACTGTGTCCTTCACCATCCCCAAAGTGAAAGAGCACCACCATCTGAGCTCCAAACTGGCACCTTTCATCATAGGACAATAAGAAATACACACCAGTGTTCATTTTAACAAAACAAATGAGTGTAATAGTAGTTTTAGTGCGTTTTTTCTTTCTACAGTTTATTTTATTGTTTGAAAAAACAAAGACTAAAAGTAAACATAAATGAATAAAAGGTCCAAGTTCCACTTCAGTCCCAGTAGAACCTCAAACCAGAAACTTCCTGGAAACACACATGAAGCAACGCAATACAATTGACCATAGTTACAATCAAATCTAGGCGGTGTAATCCCTCATTCGTCCAGCAGGGTTCCATTGTAGGAAAAGATTCAGTTGTATCATCTGGACTCTGTTTTGATGTTTGACACTCGCCCAGCTGCAGCTCTTCATCACTGATGAGTACCTGATTAGCATCAGAATGACCAGGGCTGAGGGCTTCATGATGCTGCTGTAGACCACCGGGAAATTGAACTTAAAGCTCCATTTCTGTTGAAAGAGGGACTCTCTGTTCATTCTACCCGGAAGACAGAACAGTGTTTTGAAACCAGATCAGCTCAGGCCAGTCAGATGCTAATCGGGTACGATTCTGGTTTGAGGTTCTTCTGGGACTGAAAAGTGGAACGTGGACCTAGTGTCCCCTCCGCGCCCTTTTATTCGTTAAAGTTAGACTTTAGTTGACAAAAATATCTCTTAGTCTTAGTTTGGAACATTTCACTTCAGAGTTTGGAACTGCAGTGGTCGTCCTAGAAACGTGCCCACCTTGTGGCGCACATTCCCTGTGCATCGATTAATCGACAGATTTAGATGATTAAAGATTGATTTGTCAGGAGAAACATTGCATGCCAAACCTGAAATAGATGGAATATAAATAGGCCTTTACAACAGCTAACATTAAATACAACGCTCTAAGCTCATAACCACTAGATGGCGCCTGGGCTATGAAGGCATGAGGTCAAAAATGAGCCAAATCCCTATATTTGACCCAAAGTGCACTGACAAGACAAGAAAAATATGAGTGAATTGCATTTTTGTTTGGAAATAAAATGCAGATTTAATTCACAATAAATTGCCAAACCTCACTCCAGACCTCCTTCATCCCGTCGTCCATATAATCCTTAATAATACCAATAAAATAATTGGACAGCTATGAAAAGCTCGCCTAATACACTGTCCGTCCCGCCAAACACACACGTCATTCAAACGCACACAGCACACAACGTCAGCACGCACCGCAGCTGCTCCACAAACGCCTCCGTGTGCTCTGCAGGTCCGAGTTCGAGAGCGACGGTTCTCCGGATCTGAACAAGGACACGTACCTCCAGGACATCCACTGCGTCAGCTCGCTGTGCAAGGCCTACTTCAGAGAGCTGCCCAACCCTCTGCTCACGTACCAGCTCTACGACAAGTTCGCCGTCAGTCTCCGCTCACAAAACGCGTCCCGGTGTGTTTGCTTTGTTGTGTGTGTGTAACGGTTCAAATGTGTGACGACAGGAGGCGGTGGCCATCCAGCTGGAGGAGGAGAGGCTGGTGAAGATCAGAGACGTGCTCAAAGAACTGCCCCCTCCACATTACAGGTGACTGGCCCCTGGCTGGTGCGACCGCCGTGGCTTTAGCAGCTTAAACTGACGCCCTCCTGTGACACCGACCTCCTCTTTCCAGGACGTTGGAGGTCTTGATGCGTCACCTGGTGCGAGTGGCTTCTTTCGCGTCGGAGACAAACATGCACTCGAGGAACCTGGCCATCGTCTGGGCCCCCAACCTGCTGCGGTGCGTCCCCCGGGCCGCGACGTTGGCTCATATTGTAGTTTCACTCCTGCGTGTGCACAGGTCCAAGGAGATCGAGGTGTCCGGGTTCAACGGCACGGCGGCCTTCATGGAGGTGCGGGTCCAGTCCATCGTGGTGGAGTTCATCCTCACGCACGTCCCTCAGCTGTTTCCTGAGCCAGGTCTGTAAACGTTCTGATCCACGCAAGAGGTCGCTGCTTTTGACGGCTATAACGAGCATTAAAGCTGCACTGTGGAACTTTTCTGTTTTGAACGAGACATGCATTTTGTACTCATTTTCTCAGTATGTTATAGCTGTGAATTATTCCTGCTGCAAAATGTGTGTTTTTGTTGCATTCTTTTAACAGTTTGGGTTTTGAATATGCAATGCGGCTGTACAGACCCTTCCGGCAGAAACGTGTCCCAGTGAACCCATCTTTGTCGTTCCCTTTTTTAACCCAAAACCCTTTTACTTCTCACCATAATGTTTTAATCATTTCTTAGTAATGATTGGCAGGTGTGAAGCCCCACCTTTTTTCTCTTCTGCTCAGAAAGTCAAAATAGTAAATGAAATCAAACTCTGGGTGCGTCCTATTTCTTTTCAACTCCTCGACTGTAAAAAGCCTTTGTAATTAGTTTTGTGACATTTATTCTAACCTTTGATAGACGGCGTTTTAATCCAGAATATATATTTTTGGAAACTTTATTTATGGATGTGTTGGATGTGCCGCTTCCAACTCAATTCACTTTGAATAGTCATTCTTATACGGAAGTCCCATCACCTTTTCTATTCTATGTATGTATGTTTTTTAATTTTTTTTTTAGTTAATGACAATAAAATATTTAAAACATTTACATAACAACAAAACTATCACAAAACAAACAAAAAATACCTACTCCCCACCTCACATTCACACACAAAAAAATTCAATCAAAAAGTAAATAGAACTAAATAACTTTTGACGCATCAAGAGAAAAACGGACAAAAATAAAAGCACCAGTATTTACCTGTTTTAGTAAGCCTTTATTTTTTATTATTTTTTTTATTTTTTTATTTATTTAAATTATTATTTATTTTTTTCTGTTGTTTGTGCATAGCATAGATTATTCCAGAGTATGTCCAGAGTATGTATCCCTGAAGTACCCTCCACTCACCTTACCAGTTTTCTTTCTGATAAATTGCTCTTGATCAAATTCCAAGCCACTCCCCTTTTTTTTAAAACTGCAAAGACGTGCGTGTCGTCAGTTGGAGGCACTTTTAGCACTGAGATGACCGTAAACAGTTCCGCGGGCCCCTTCTCTGCTCCATCGCCCCTCTGTGGCTCGGTCTCCTCCTCAGAGTTAAAGGCGTCGTGTGCTTTCAGGTGTGTCCACTGAGAGAAGGAAGTCCCTCCCCTCGCCGTCTCTGCTGTCCAATCAGGACGAACCCTTCTTCAAACTGCACCCCACAGTCAACATCGGCAACCTGAGCCCCGGGGACGGCCCCCTGGCGATACGGCCCTATCACGCAATCATCGAGGGGACTGACAAGTGAGAGAGTCATAAACACACTGAAGAAATAATGATGATGATGATACTAATGATGATACTAATGATGATGATGATAATGATGATGATGATAATAATGATGATGATGATAATGAATGATGATGATGATGAATGATGATGATGATGATGATGATGATGATGATAAAAACAAACACAAAAAAAACCCAAAACAAACAAATGATGATGATGATGATAATAATGATAATAATGATAATAATGATGATAATAATGACAATAATGATAATGAGAATGAGAATAATGAGAATAATAATAATAATAATAATGATAATAATGATGATAATAATGAGAATGAGAATAATGAGAATAATAATGATAATCACCCTTCAAAAGCGAGCTCATTGGGCGGCCATCTTGCAGGTGGAGAAACGGTAGAAATGTGAAACGAGGTCCTAGATTAAAGGGTTTAATCCAGGCCTATTCAATTAAATTTTCCTGAGGGCCAGATTTCTCGGGGGGGCCGTGGCTTCTGAGCTGGATCAGACACGTCACCACTGCGTAGTAACACAGTTTGGAGTCGCACAAAATATCCAAAATGCCAGAGTTGTTTCAATAATGGTAAAATATCCACTGCTTTATTAGATTTTTGTGAAAACATAAAATAGAAAAGGATCAAAAACAACATTGATCTGCAAATTAGCCTTTCCAATACTGAAGCAGAACTAACCTAGACTAAATAGGTGTCTAACCCAGAATCAAAACCGGTCCAAATCATGTCCAAACCAGGTCTAAACTAGTGTTAAACCCAGGTTTAATCTATATTTTAGGCAGAATTTAACTAGTTTTGTGCGTTAATGCCCCATACGGACACAGCCATCGATATCTGGACATTGGTTACGATAGGTTACCATGGTAACGATCATCTGTAACTGATTAAACTGCACAAACTCGAACTCCTGCCGACTAGAATGACCTAAAACACAAGCAGAAACATCTTTTTATATAACGAAGACACTGGATTTATTGAATCAAAATGTCAAAAAAGAAAAAGTCCAACACTAATATTTGTCTATCTAGAAGCCTTCAGTCACCATTTTTCAACCTTTATTTTGGTGTTAAAAATAATAATACATAATCGTTTGACTGGTCGACTACGGTTTTGGACCAGATTTTGGCACTTCTTGTGATAATTAGTGCCTGTGCAGTAAACCGATCTTTATTGTTGATATTTTCCGACGCTGTTCAGGAGAAAAGGCTCTCTGAAGGGCAGGAAGTGGATGTCCATCTTTAACATCGGCGGGCGAAACAAGCCAAAACAAAACCACAAACCACAAAACCAACGCACACAACAACAGAAAAGCACAACGGCAAACACCAAAACAACAACAACAAGCCCAACCCCAAAAAACCAGAATCAACACAGCAGACACTCCACACCCTAATACACACAACACCCAAACAAAACGAGACGCAAACCTAGGCGGCGACACAAGCACTCCACAAAAGGTACACACACAAATCCATTTCCTTAAAGGTGCGCCAGGGGGGGGGGCGAACAATGTTTCTGACACGTTTCGACTTCTATCCGGAACCTTTTCTACCATTCGGGGCAAAGAAATACCATCTCCACGAATACAAGCAGGACCTTCCACCAGAGGTTACATAGTGCACCTTTAATAAACAAATGGTACTAAATATATTGTATTCTTCTTTTTCAGAAAAGGAGCACCCCACGCTGAGGTCGGCGCGCAGCATGGACTCGCTCAGCTCTCCCTCCAGTAAGAAACCCCCCCAAACCAAACCTGGTAGTGCATTTATTCGATTTAACTTTTCCCTCATCTCATGTGTTCATGCAGATTATCATTGTCCTTAGAGACGGTGTGCAGTGATTTGTCTCGGTGACAAGTGGGGGAGCATGAAAAAGTTCTCTACTGGTATTTAGACATTCCAAGGAACATTTGACTTGATATCCCCATATACATTATTCTTCACGGGCTCTTTCTTTAAAAATGTTCATTTTCATACATTTTTATATTAAATCTACAGGTCGTCATATTAGATATTTAAAAACAGATTTTATGCAGAATTGACTTTGTTAGCTTTTAAAGCAGAACTAAAGTAACATTTGATATTTTGTAACTCCCTGTGATGGACCCACACATTAAATATGTATTTTCAAGGGCATTTGAAGTGTCTGTCGTTGCCCCCTGCTGTTCTCCTGGGCGGAAAAACCAGCCCCTTAAAACATCGACCTGAAGACAAACTCTCCTGAGAAACCCTGAGTTTTTTTTTCTTTTTTTATATTTAAGGTACTAACATTGCTCCCTCATCAAAAACAGAGTTGTGTTTAGCTTCACTTTCATTAACCCCTGTTTAACGAAGGGTCTTCTCCCTCTGAGCCTCACAAATTCCTCCAATACATTTTCCCAGATTGTTGCAATCGCAGGTAAAAATCGGGACTTCTGTGGAAAAACAAACCATACCCCACAACACACACACCCACACTATACCTCATACACACAACACACCACCTCACACCACCTATAACCCATATACAAACTAAAAACCAAAAACCCACAACACCAAACATAAATAAACAATATACACACACAAATAAATATACAATATATAAACATAAATAATCATAAAATATCCAAACACAAACACAAACCAAAAAAGCAACATATAAAATACAAAATACCAATAAAATATAAACAATAAAACCTAAACATTAAAAGATAAAAACTATATAATATCTGCTGATACTCCTGCCACAAATAACCTAATGCATAGCATATAGTAACATAGCAAATAAAAACCAAAAAATATTATATAACATATAAATTATAACATACATATAGATAAATATATATATGTGTATATGTATATATGTGTGTATATATATATATATATATATATACACATATATATATACATACACATATATATATATATATACATTTATCTATCTATATATATACACATCATATATACATATACACATACACCTATATATTACGCACAAATATCAGAATATATGTATATATTTAATGATAAATATGTATATATATGTATTCATGTATACATAAGTATGCATATATAACTAAATTATATTTATATACACTATATATACACATATATATGTATGTGTGTGTATAATGTATATATAAGTTTGTGGAAACACACATAGGTATAGTCAGCTCTGTGTGACTGTACATAAATAGCTATGTGTGACATACCTATATTGTAGTGTGTGATGAAAATATATATATATATATACAATCCATCACATGTGTGTGTACACAAATGTAAAATGAAAAAAAATAAAAATAAAAATATATATACCTATAACTATATATATATATAATATATAGTGTGTGTGCAATATATATGTGTGAACTGTGTGAAATATATATTGTACATATATATATAATATACAGCCCAACCCTAAACTATAAAACTACATTAACTATTTATTTTTTATTTTCATTTAATTTTTTTCCAGATTGTATTAGGCAAGGCAAGTTTATTTGTAGAGCACAATTCCCAACCCAAACTCCCTACACAAGGCAATTCAAAGTGCTTCACACAACAGGAAAAAATGCATTAAAATCATAAAGACATGGCAGAAATCACAATCTTACTTCAAGACATAAAAGAGAAGAGTGCAAAAGAAAAGCATTTCAGTCATATGCACAGCCAAACAAAACAGTTTTTGTCAGTTTAGATTTGAACATTGCCAGAAAGTAGAAACCTGTCTCACATCCTCAGGAAGACTGTTCCAGATTTTAGCTGCATAAACTGAACCCCACGCAAAACTAACTGTATAACAAGCAGAGCTGCTTTGAAGTCTATTCTCTGAGCCACAGGGGGCAGTGCAGAGACCTGAGCACACAGGAACTAATGTGATCGTTCCACTTTCCTGGTTCTTGTCAGGACCCGAGAAAGCAGAAGGCCCAGCGTTCTGGATGTACTGCAGCTGTTTTACAGCTCGTTTGGAGAGGCAACAGTGAGCAGGCCGTTACAGTAGTCTAATCTACTAGAGACAAACGCATGGATAAGTCTCTCCAGGTCTGGTTTAGACACTATACTTTTGATAACTTTGGGACAATCCCCAAAAAAACGATTTTTTAGATGGTAAAAAGCTGCTGATGTGATTGATTTGACGTCCGGCTGTTAAAATTCAAATCTGAGTCCATTATTACCCCAGATTTCTAACTTGATGTGTAGGTTTTAGAGTGAGACTCTGGAGGTGACTGCTTAACACTTTCTCTTTGTTTCTATGGGCCAAAGACGAAAATGATTTCAGTCTTGTCTGAGTTCAGCTGGAGAAAGTTGTCCATTTGCATCCACACAAACTGATCTGTTGGATGCAGTGACAGAGTGAATCCACTGGTCCATATTCACCTGCCGTCAGTGAAACATAGATCTGAGTGTCATCTGCGTAATTGTGAATAGGACACATACTCGCTGCGTATCAACTGACCCTAACGGCAGCATGTAGAGGTTTGACCCTTGGGCACACCCCACAGGTCAGGGGCATCTGGTCTGAGACACAGTTACCAATTTCGATAAAGAATTTCCTGTCTTCCAGATAGCACTTTAAACCAGTTTAGAGCAGTGCCAGTGATGCCCACCCAGTATCCTCTAGTCTCTGTAAGAGGGTCCCATGAACCATTGACAGTATGTCAAAAGCAGCACTCAGATCTAACAGAATTGAGACTGAGGCTTTGCCCGCGTCAGTGTTCAGGTGGATGTCATTTGTCACCCAAAATTGACAACAGCAGTCTCAGTGCTGTGATGAGGTCTAAAACCTGCCTGGAAAACATCAAATGAGTTGTTTATTAAGAGGAAATCAGTGAGCTGTTGGTAAACAACCTTTTCAAGGACTTTGCCCCAAAATGGCCCCAGATTAGAGATGGGCCCCGGTAATTATACTCAGTCGACACCTGACGGCATCAAGACTGCTCTTTCTTTAGGAGAGAGAGCTTTATGACTGCAGTTTTCAAAGACATTGGGAATGTTCCAGATTGAAGCGACATGTTAACTATGTGAGTGAGTGGTGCTAACAAACTGTTCAGCACAAACTATAGACTTTAGAAATCTGGAGGTAACCACATGGAGGCAGCACATGTAGATGAACTCAGACTGGTGATGATCTCCTGGACAGTTTTGTCAGTTACAGGTGCAAAGTGAGTCAGCTCTAAGTGTGTAGGTGGTTTGAGGGTTATTTTTTGCATTGTAGAATTGATAGCATTTTTAATGCCCTGAACTTTGTCATTAAAGAATAATGCAAAACTCATTACACTTGGATGTGGAAATGAGTTCTAACGGCAGCTGAGCTGGAGGGTTTGTTAATCTGTTTACTGTGGCAAACAGGAAACACGCGAGTTGTTACTGCAGCTTCCAATTATTTCAGAAAAATATCCTTCCCTAGTTCTCTACATAAAATGAGGTTGTACATCCCCATGTACAACTTCTCTCTGTAAATCTCTTTCTGAACCTGGACATAAGAACCACCCCATCGAACTCGACTTGCGCCATTTCAAGTTCGGGCCCGGCGGGCACTCCCTTTTCTGTGCCCTGACCGAATCATCATTTCTCCATGGCGCCTTCTGCTTATTTTTAACAATTTTAGCCTTCATAGGGGCAATGGTGTCGAGAACATTCAAAACACTAGATGTAAACAGAGTTCGACAAATCATTTACATTAGAACATGAGACATTTTCAAAGTTTATCATTTCCATAAACAGTTTTTCCCGTGCTGTCATTTATGTGTCTCCTCCGGACAATTGCCAGGACCAGCTGGTGGTTTGGGAAAAAACAGACAGGTCAAAGAAGACACAGAAATGATCAGACAGAGCAACATCGACCACATTTGACGTTTGAAATATTAACCCCTTTTGTAATTAGAAGATCTAGAGTGTGCCCTCTGCTGTGGGTGGGGCCACTCACCGCGCTGAGTAAGACCGAAAGTTTCAAGGACAGCATGAAGCTCTTTAGCGTTTCTGTAACAAATATTATCAACATGAACATTGAAATCACCTGTTATAACCAAACCATCAAAGTCTGTGCATACGACTGAAAGCATCTCAGTAAAATCATCAATAAAACTTTTGCAGTGCTGAGGAGGCTTGTATAAAACAATGACGAGAATGGATGGAGACTGTTTTAGCTCAATTTTAAAGGATACATACTCAAATGTTGAAAACACCCCAAAGGACAACCTGTGGGTAACTATTTCATCTCTAACAAAAGCACACATTATGTTAAAGTAAACATTTTGTTTGCCTCAGCATGTCAGGGCCAAGTTAGCTTCATTTATCTTCCCTTTGTAACTCCCTCTGCTGCCAGTAGATGGAGCTCTACTTGATTTCCTGATGAGGGTTTGAAATGCCTGACTGATAGAAAGGCATGTGTGCTTTTTATAGACAATATTTTAATCTCTTAAACATGAGATGCCTAGGTAAAGGTACAGGTAGCATGTTTAAAGTTCAATAACGAAACAAATAATTTATAATCTTTGTTCTTAATGTTGAAAAGTGACATAACCCTGTTTTAGTGACTAAAAACCCGTTTAAAAGCCAGTTAAAGCCACAAGAATGCGTTTTAAGTCCGCTTTAAGTGAACTGTGCATATTATTTCTCACTAGGAAGTTACTGATCACTTCCACTGTTGTCTTCCTTCTCCAGACCCCAAGCGGTCCCCGCGGCCTCCGTCCTCTCACCTCTCGCCCCTGTCCATCCCACAACCACAGCCGACCGCTCAGCCTGAACCCGCCGCCGCCACCGCTGTCTCCTCTTCCCCGCGGGGGGGCAGCAGCGAGTACGCCGTCACCTACCGCAGAGGCACCGGCCTCGTCAACGCCGGCACCCAGGGCACCTACACGGCCTTAGATCCCGACGGACTCACGCCCGGTCCTGAAGCGGTCCAGACCCGATCGCCCGGACTGTCGGCCAAAGCGGGGCGAAGGATTGCTATGCACATAACGGGCCCCACGACGGTGACTGTCCCGCTGCACATCACTTCAGCTTTGGCTTTAGGCGTTCTACAGCGAGGAGGGGCGGACAGGGTTATACACAGAGGGCGGGACAAGGATGTAGGTGACGGGAAAAGTGACAGGAAAGGAAGCGAGGTGGATAGGAAAGAGGGCGGCGAGGAGGTGAAACTGGGTGTCGGTGAGGATGAGGGAGAGAAAGAGGGGGGAGGAGTCGAAGAGGGAGGGGAGATGGGGAGAGGACAATGCGAATGGCAAGTGGAGTCAACGATCCGGAAACGGTCGAAAAGTCGAGCATCAAACCCGGACGGACTGGAGAAAGACCAGACCCAAGACGACACGGGTAAGTCACCTGCCAACCGGCTAAACGTCGTGGGGGCGAAACGCTTTTCATCACGTCAATAATCAAATCCATAGACCTTTATTTAGAGGCGATTATGACGAAATTAATCTAGTAATGATGTTATCCCGATGACCAGATTCAGACGATATTGCTCAGAAATCTGCTAATACCGCTCAAAACGCCAATTTATTAAAAGTCAACCTTCTTGTCTCCATGAAGATGTTATTTCTTTGCGTCATTAAACTCGTCTAGTGTTCTGTAGACGGTTTATATACATTCTGAACTCTGGCAAAAATGAAATGGAGCATAATGTGATTTCAATGGAGAGACTGGGATTCATGGATGGATGATTGACAGCAATATCTGGATTTTTCTTTTTTTTAGGTTTTACTGGACAAATACGTACAGAAATGTTGAGCCCACAATAGTTTTTCATTTTATTAACAGATATAATCCATATTTAACCATACATTTTACTTTTTGTGCAGCTCAAGTAATTCTTTTAGGCTCGAATTAGAATATATTTTCCATCCTTTGTGATAGAAAAGCAAATCAACTGATGATTTATTACAGTCTACCTCGTTCTATTGTTAAAAAAAGAAAAAAAAGTGGACTGAACTTAAAGTAGGAAGAAAAACTGGCTTCACTCAACTTTTAATATTGTCGTTTGTGCAAAATCAACATTAAATGAACCAATAATTTTGAGTTCTTAACAAATTGCAAGTTGCAAGTAACTTAGCGCCACCTTCTTGTCTCCAGAGAGATTAAAAAATAATAATAAAATGTCTCCATATAGACAACAAAACAACTCTTTTGGCAAGACCGGTCTCTTTGGTTTAAGATCTGGACGGCATTTTCAGTCATTTCTTGTCACCGCTTCACAGACATGGAGGAGTTGAAAGGACATCACCATGAACCAGAGACGACGGACGCTGCACGAGACCCTCAAGACTCTGCGCTGGACCCCAAAGACTCTGCGCTCGTCCCGGAGGAGGTTTTCGACTCGGCCGAAGTGGAAGACCTCACTCTGTCCGGATACGTTCAAGACAACTTTGACTTCCTGGACCAAATGGACTGCAGCATCTTGGACTGCAGCGTTACCAACCAGGTCAGCGTTTGCGTCGCTCGACTTCCATCCATCCATCCATGCATCCGTCGCAGTCTACACAGGAATGTCGGTTTGCAAGTGCGAGGAGGAGATTGTGAAACGTTTAGGGCCTAGACATTGGTGGTGGGGAACAGGAGGAAGAGGACGCCGATATTAATGGGCCGATATTCTTTTTAGAGTCAGCTGTCGACCTTAAATCTCTAACCAGCTGCCTGAAGAATCGTGCACAAAGCTTTATTTTAACACAGGCACAGGACACAATGCGGCTACACAGCGCCCGTACATATAAATAAAACCGTACATATTTGGTCCAAAAAATCTCTGTAGAGCTTTTCTGCCTTCAGCTTCTCTGGATTTTAAACTTTTGTTATCGGCATTGGACATGAAAAAGCCCGTATCGGTCGATCCCCAGGAGAATGTGCACTTGAGGAGCGACGGGTCGAGAACGCAAACGTAAAAGGCTGTAACAATTGTAGGTCAAATTTGAATGAATAATGTATTTCATTTGAACTAAAACTATGTCCAGACATGCCAATATTTGCTGTCAACCAATAAAACTAAACAATTAATGGACATAACTTAAAATTAAATCAAAAGTGAACTTAAAGTATCTACTGGATCAATCAAATGTCTTCTTATTCTTTGTTTCAGGTCAATGAGTTTTCTGTGGAGCCTCCAGGACACTATGACGAAGAGTACGAAATCATGGACCATTCACAGCCCGGTCGTTCTCCCCCGACTCCTCCCCTTCCTGTGATAGTCCCCCCCACTCCTCCTGCGGCCCCACCCGCTCACGCCAGCACCCCCGTCTTCTCACTGTGGACATTTACAGACGGCACAACAAATCGCTGAGCCTGCCCTACATGACCTCTCCAGCGGCGTGCCCAGATACCTCCGGCGACGAGGCCAGCGACGTCGACGACGACCAGGAATACATCAGCAGCCGCAGCGATGACGATGAAGACGACGATGAAAACATGTTCGTGAAAAGTTTACCGTCCGATTTCTTTCTAAGTAACTTGCCATGCGGTGATGGCCATGGAATGGGTGGCGCAGACTCGGAAGACGAAGAGCAAAAGGACCTGGATGAACAAGCTTCAAAAAGTGTTAAAGCTGAGGTTCTGGTCGAGGAGGAAAGCGAAAATAAAAGTGTGCTCTGTCAAACTAAGGAACCGGCGGATGAGGACTTGCACAATGTAGAAAGCGAAACGATAGAGATGCAAAAAGATGAGTTAGATGTCACTGAAGAGCTTAAAGCATGTGAGAAAAGAATGCAAGACTTGGTGGTTGTACAGACTTCAACAGACATTGAAGACGAAGTAGGAGAAGATGTTCTATATCAAACTACTGAACCAACGGACGGGGACTTGCAGGTTGCTGAAAGTGAAACTGTGGTGATGAAAAAAGATGCACCGGACAGATCAGACGAATTTGAAGATTTGGAAGTGCAACGTCAACAGGAAGTGGTCACTGAAGAAGAGAAAAGAGCGCAAACTGAAGAAGATCCACATGAAGAAATTCATGCAACTGAACCAAGGTGAGTTGGTTTGTGGGTTTATTTTTACTTGTTGGGCGTGGACAAGATCAAACTTTAAAACAACTATGCTTCTTACAATGATGGACAAACTTCTACAATAACTTGCAACATTAGAAGTGCAGTGTGTACTTGATGGAGATGGTTTTTCTTGGACAGTTTTGGAGAACAGAAGGTTTTGGACCCTCCAACAGAAATCTAACATAGTCTCCTTTTAAAGCAGAACTAAGTAACTTTCATAAGGGAGCTCCCCCTGCTGCTCTCTTGTGAAAATACATGGTCAGAGAACAGACACATAAAGCTTTTTTTAAACCCCCATTTTTTCTTTATTTTTTAAAATTGAAATAAGACATTAACATAGCCAAATATGAAAATAGGAGCCAGGATTTCTCAGGAGAGTTTCTTCGGGTTGCAAGCCTGGTTTTCTGCCCTGACACAGCAGGGGGCAACAACAGACACTTCAAATGCCCCGAAAATACATAAGTAAGGACTTAAGAACAAAATGAATAAAGTTACTTAGTTCTCCTTTAATACAATAAATAAAATAAACACCATCATAAAAAGCTAAAGGAAAAGCTCTGCTTTTGATAAGATCATAGATATTCGTGAAGGTGAAATTAAAAAGGGCAAAGAACAGTGCCTTGTGGCACACCAATGCCACTGACAATACATCATCTATAGTTATGCAAACACATTAAAGTGGCACTAAAGCTCCGCCCACAGCCACATTTCAATAGAGCTGTTAAACTGGGCTGTGCCGGGAGGACTAAAGGGAGCAAAGGGGCGGAGTCTGGAGGTATAAGGAACAGTGTGATTAGAATAACAGGCTCCACACACTCAGATTCTTTTTTTTTTCACCATAAAGCTGCACATGTATATTTAAAAAAAGATATAGGAAGTGTAGATGAGACTGTTAAAACACAATGTACACAGTTTAGTAGCAAAAACGGTTGATTTAGCGTTGTCCCACTTTTATCAAGCCATGGCGGTTGTGGGTGAAAGTCTGTTTCCTGAGGATGCGGACAGACCTAACAATTGTCTAATCCACTTGTCAATTATGCCCATATGAACACCGGAGGATTAAACTGGGGCCCAGACTACTCTTCTTTGTATAGAACAGGAAAGCGAGTAGTCTTGGGCTGGCTACGCGAGCACTTCACAATATCTTAGTAAGGATACAATCGTTCCTTCTTTTCTGTTGTAGTTCTGAACCAGCAGATGGCGGTACAGAAGAACCCACTCCCACTGACGAAGGAACTGGCCAGGTGGACCACCACGAACTTTACCAGCAAATGGATGTGATGGACACTGAAGACGACGCCATGCCCTATAATCCGCTATATCAAGATGAAGAGGAAATTGCAGGCAGAAATCCAGATTCGTCGATAGAGGAAGTTTGTCAAGGCGCTGAGCGGGTTGTACCTCCTGAAATGGATGGTGGCGACATTGTTGTAAATATTGTAAATGAACGATATGACAACGAGAATATTTGTGAAAATGAAATTGGCAAACGAGAAACTATTCATAATCATGACGATGTTTGGGACGAACTTGAGGATGTTATTTGCGAAGTGATTGAGGACATAGAGACACAAGCAAAGGTTGTGCCAACGTCAAACGACAATGGCGAAACAAAAACTACATTGGATGAAGACGTAAATATTGTTGAAAATAAGGCTACGGCAATGCAAGAAGTCCAATTTGAATCTGATATCAAACTCGAAGATGGACATATTGAGCCGCGACGTAATCAAGATGTTGCTAATGATGCTAATTCTAAAGACGTTGTAGAAAAACCCAACCGGATACCCCAAAATTTAGCTCAAACCGAGAAACCTCTGGACAAAGATATGCATTCAGTTCAAGGCGTTGGAAGCAAAGTTGTAACGTCGAAATTACCAAAAGTTTATCAAGTGAAAGCGGTACCGGTCGTCCCGCCAAAACCGCAGCACTGCAAGCTAACGGCGCTAATGTTACGACAGCAACAGCAGCAAAAGGAAAGGGTTCAAGAACACCAAAGGTTTAGCCATGGAGCAGAGGTAGAAGAGCAGGTCAATCTGGCGTCACGGGCGGCAGAACGGTGGCGAGACGGAGAGGAGACGACGAGACAAAGCCCGCAGAGTATGTGTTTCGACGAGGCTGTGGCGATCGCGACTCTGCGGCGAGGCAAAGGGAGGGAGAGCGAGAGAGACATGCAAAAAGAGTAGGAGAACGGCACAAACTGTTCTAATATACCGTACGTTTGATGATGTACATTTGAGAAGGAGAAAAGTCAGTGATATAATTGTCACCAATGCATCGTCAATCATTTCAATAGCCCTAACCCTAACCCTAAGGCCTGTATTTTATTACTGTGATTATTTTTGATACAATATAGGTTGGTTAAAGCCACTAAAGAGGTCACAGAACAAGTAGAAGTACAGTATTTTTGTAATCTTGCTTGCGCAGGGAAATATTGAATAAAATGCACCCAGTTTTGTTATACGTTATTTGTTTTTAATATAGGTGCATCCAAAGAATGAAATACATGACACTGTTATGAAACAAAAGTCAAAATGGCTTGTGGCCGATTAGAAGGTCCACATTGACTCTTATAAAGAATGTTTGTGCTAAATGCCATTATTCACAGAAAATAAGAGGGAAAAATGAACAATAACCATTGCAGTACAATTCACTTTATTTATACAGCACATTTCATAAACAAAAGCATGTCCAAAGAAAAAAATCAGCTAGATACAGTGCATTGTGAGTCATTGCGCATAATGACAATTTCAAAGTGCTGGAGTTGGAGTGGGGACTTGAACCAGCAAAAATTAGATTCAAAGGCGTGTGATGTACCCATATAACATACATGATACATACTACAGTAGAGTCAGGACTGTTGGTGTGTTATTGTAATAAATCCATGGCGTGAAGTTGGTTTCTTTGGTCATGCAATCAGTTCAACTGGTGCCAGCTGTGAGGGAAATGGCATGCTGGGTAAAACACGGTCCAAGCAGGATTTGAGCCCTCAGTGTACAAGTTCAAATTTACAAACCTCACAATCAACTAGTGACTTGCACAGTTTGGTGTTCATTAACCTTTATTGCCTATGGTCACCGGAGCGCTCGGGGCAGTGACCCCAAACTGGAGGAGTGGCTACAGCAGATCCCTGGAAACACAGGAAATCTGTCTGGAAAAGTGCAGTGGCCTCTGGTCTGTCTGTCTGTCTGTAAGTAATGTATGCACACACACATATATACACACGCATATACATATACACACAGACACACACACAGACACACAGACACACACGTTACACATATATACAAAGTATATATTATATATGTCTGCTACTACTGCCACTCCCTCGACTTGGACCTTCTCAGTAAAAATCTATAAAACTCCGGTAACGAACTGTAACCCACCCAGGTTTTTACGCAGTATTTTGCGAGCGTGTTCCTTTAGATTTTGGTTTAACTGAAAGGTACCATTTGCGCCCTGTAGAGGGTGCTGTAGGCTTTGCTGTAGCCGCTCCGTCATCTTGAGAACAGCACACGTAAGACACATGGTGTAAAACGTGGTCAAATATGACTGAAATGTGTTAGTAACAACTTGTTTTTTGTTTTTCGTGCTATAGAAGATACTGGAGGAGAAAATTTGTACACTTTTTGTTCTCTTTTCCCCCGGTGAGTGTTTAACAATGTTTTGCTAATTTCAGCTAATTTATTTACACTGAGGTTGAGTTCATGATACTGTGAGAATTTGTCACATGATTTTGTGAACATATTAAAAAACAATCAGAGAAAATGTGAAGAACTTATTTACAGTTGATGATTATAAAAAGGTTTGACATCGTGCATTGCTTGGGCCACATGTTAATACCACTGTGTAAGAACCTGCAAGCCACTTGCATTGAATTGTAATTTGATTCATTTAAAGGGGATCTGATTATTTTGTAATAATAAAAACAACTAAACTGAGCTAAGATCTTGCGCACAACAAAAGTCACACTTCCCGAGCAGACGCAAAACATTTTTTTCAGAGCTCTGAACTATTCTTTTTATTTGGGTGTTTTAGATTTCTTTTGATTTGAACAAAAGGACTGATGGGGATATTTTATTGAATGTGTTCAATCAATTCCGGCTTTGTTAACTTTTCTTATGCCTGGGCATGTGTATTATTGAAATGGCTGTATTTCACTTGATATAGGTTGCTAAACATCATGCAAAATCTCCTCATTTACAGAGTCCACATGAGTAGTTCACGCTGACATTTACATTGTAAATGTACTTTGTCAGAGACTTACCGGTTCCCTGTCTAAAGCCGCGAAACACAAACCTGACCTGACACGATAAACAAATGAATCTGTAATGCGAAAGTAAATATATATTTAAAAAATGCAATCCACTCAAAATAATGATTTGGATGTTTTGTAACTAGTTTAATTTTTCTGTTGGTGGAGGATACAAGTCTGTCTGTGGAACATGTGTGTAAGAGAGAGAGAGAGATGTGAGCACCCCCTCCCCCACGGTGGCCACCTCCGCCAACCCAAACCTGGTCACCCCCACCTCCCCACCACCCTCTCAGTTCAGGAACAGGATGTTCACAGGCTATTTCGGAAATCCAACCCCCGAAAAGCTGCTGGACCAGACGGCGTCTCTGCCGCTACATTAAGACATTGCGCAGGAGAGTTAACCCCGTCTTCACAGACATTTTTAACACCTCCCTGGGGTCATGCCATGTCCCAGCCTGCTTCAAGTCTGCCATCATTGTCCCTGTCCCAAGAAGCCCCGGATCACTGGACTTAATGACTACAGGGCCTGTGGAGCTTGACGTCTGTAGTCATGAAGTCATTTGAACGCCTGGTCCTGCCCCACCTCAAGTCCTTTCACCTCCTCCCTGCTGGACCCCCTGCAGTTGGCTCTGTAGACGACACCATCAACCTGGCACTCCACTTCATCCTGAAACATCTGGACTCCCCGGGAACCTACGCCAGGATCCTGTTTGTGGACTTCAGCTCTGCTTTCAACACCATCCTCCCTGCTCTGCTCCAGGACAAGCTCTCCCAGCTCAACGTGCCTGACTCCACCTGCAGGTGGATCACTGACTTCCTGACGGATCGGAGGCAGTCGTGCGGCTGGGAAAGAAATGTCTCAGACACTCGGACTATCAGCACCGGCGCTCCACAGGGCTGTGTACTTTCCCCTCTGCTCTTCTCCCTGTACACAAACTGCTGCACCTCCAGCCACGACTCCGTAAAACTGATCAAGTTTGCGGACGATACCACCCTCATCGGCTCATCTCGGACGGGGATGAGTCTGTCTACAGGAGGGAGGTGGACCGGCTGGTGTCCTGGTGCAGCGGTAAACAATCTGGAGTTCAACGCCCAGAAGACAGTGGAGATGATCGTGGACTTCAGGAAAGCCACAACCCCCAGCCCCCCCTCATCATGACAGACTCCCCCATCACCACCGTGGACTCCTTCCGCTTCCTGGGCACCACCATCACCCAGGATCTCAAGTGGGAGCCCTCCATCAGCTCCCTCATCAAGAAGGCCCAGCAGAGGATGTACTTTCTGCGGCAGCTGAGGAAAGCCAAGCTGCCAGTGCAGATGATGTGCAGTTCTACACGGCCATCATTGAGTCCATCCTCACCTCCTCCATCACCGTGTGGTACGCTGGAGCCACAGCCAGGGACAAACAGAGACTACAGCGCATTGGTGCGCTCTGCTGAGAAGGTGATCGGCTGCAGACTTCCATCTCTGCAGGACCTGTACGTCTCCAGGGCTCTGGGACGAGCAGGTCGGATCACAGCTGACCCTTCTCACCCTGGACATGGTCTATTTGAACCACTCCCCTCAGGCAGGAGGCTACGGTCCATCCGGACCAGAACCTCCCGCCACAAGAATAGTTTCTTTCCCTCTGCTGTTGGACTCATGAACACTTCAAAACACCTGTCACTTTAACTGCAATATTCAACCACTCACTGCACTGCACTTTCTGCACTACAACTTTAAACATAACTGTAAACTTGTGTACATAGAAATGCCTATTTTTATTGTATAGTAATTGTAAATTGTTTCTTAATGCATGCCCTTTTTCGATTGAATATGTTGTTTTATTATTACTCAGTGTTTTATGTTGCACCTTAAGGCCGAGACAAGTTCCTATGTTTCTGAATTTTGTTCATTGACAATGGCAATAAACTCTTTCTGATTCTGATTCTTCTGAGATATAGATATATATAGATATAGATATATAGATATAGATTAGATATAAGCACTTGTGTCCTTAATAAAGATGAAATGATGGAATAATGTCAATTGTTTTGTACATTCAGTTTCCATCCAGACATTGGCTCATCATGATGGAAATACAGCACATTGGGTTTTGAACATTTCTGGTTTGCTCAGCTCTAGTAGGACATCATCTGTGTAGCAGGCAATTTTATGTTCTGTCCCATCAATTGAGACACCATCAATTATTTCCGATCTAATATATTGGGCCAATGGTTCCAAATACAAAGCAAACAACAGGGGGGACCAAGCGCAGCCCTGCCCCACCCCTCTTTCCAAAGCCAACGTCTGTCAAATGACCATTAATTATCATTCTATTTTATTTTTATTTTTAAACCTCCTATTTTAAGTTTGCTCAGTGCTTTAATGAAATATGGCCAGCTAACAGAATCAAAAGCTTTCTCAGTATCCAGACTTTTTATTCCAGCTTTTTGTTTTTGAAACATTGACACTGTGATAACTGACCTGCAGGCTGGTGTCGAACGATCTGGTTCTGAGTCCGTCTTCCCGCAGTTTAACTGTGGTTTAAATAACTCTTGTTTGGGTCTTGTATAATGGCATGATGTCAGGTTTAGGATTGTTTGTACCAGTTCACAGACAATGGAGGAAGTACACAGTAACAAAGTATTGTGTCCCATATGATGAATATGACACAGAGAGATGCATGAAAATATCTTGGTCAAAGGTCACAGGTGCACATTACTGACCTGTAAATATGATCATTTGCACCTAAAAATAAAACGTATTATACTTGACTTTGCTCTTGAAGCGGCTGTGAAGCCTAAACAGAAAGCCAGTTGAAAGTCTGTAGGTTACTTGTTACAAAACAATAACTAAAAGAGCTGGTTCAAATAGATGAGTTTCATTTGATGCTGCAGTGAAAACATGTAATCATTGTCCAGTGTGTGTGCGAATGAAATCAAATATGACTTAAAGTACTTTATTGAGAAGGAAACATAGTTATGACATGGTTACAGTACAAAGACTGCCATATCAACAAATGTATGACTAATTTGTGCTGGCTATTTTTTTAATTATTATAAGTTGTTTTTCTCTCTGGTTGTGTTCTGTGTTCTGCTTTTCTTGTTAAATGTTTTTACATTTTCAAAAGAAAAAAGAAAATGCTAATGTAAACCAAGGTTATTTTTTAAATGTACATTTTGTACAACAACAAGACTGATCTTGGTCGGCCACTAGAAAGCTGGACTTCAGTAGTTGTGTGTCTATAGTCACGCAACAGTTTCCTGTCTAAATTCTCTTAGTTTGTTTATACGTTTTACATGTTCTTCTCAAAGCTGTGACTGCAGGCACGAGTTCTTGTCCATAATACCTTTAAAACCAAGCTGAAAGCATCAGCGGTTGCGTCAATAATGTGCAATTGTTTTTCATGAGTGTTGTTTGTTTGTTTGTTTGTTGTAACTTGTAACTGTCTTTACAGCCCTCTTGGCCAGGACTGGAAAAAGGGGATTTTAATCTCAATTGGACTCTCTTGGTAAAATAAAGGTAAACTAACCCTAACCGTAAAAACAAATAATCCATTATTCAAGTATAAACCTATAATAATGTGTAGTAATGTCGTTAAAAAATGGCACTTGCAAACTTGCAACAATATGTGCTGGCAGAAGATGTAAAATAAGGGTTTGTCTAGATTATTTAACCTGCCTCTTACCATGGTATATGTTTATAGTCACTTGTGGTGCAAAAACATTTCCGTTCCCATCATCTGTATGCCCACCTCATGCCACAGATATAAACTACAATCACAATTTAAAACCAATCAACCAACCCAACAATATCCCCCAAAATCCCCTCTTTATGGATTATAAACGCAATGTTTTCTGTCTGTTTCGATATGGTAATTTGCACCAAAAACATCAAATGGATTTGAGTGACATGTTGCAGTTGAAGCAGATGTGAAGCCTGAAAGGGAGCCAGAGCTTGTCCGTTTGAGAGTATGTACAGAGGAAGACCTTTTAAAGTTTTTCACTCTTAGCCGTTTGTTAAATCAAAAAAGTACATTTTATTTCTCATGAATGTAACTCACACCCCATCTTGACAGAAAAAAAAGGAAATGTAGACAAATTCAAATGTATTAAAAAAGAAATACTGAAGTATCACATGGTCATGAGACCCTTTGCTTAGTATTGAGTAGAAGCCCCCTTTTGACCTCGTACAGCCATGAGTCTTCACACCTGGATTTGGGGGATCCTTTGCTTTCTTCCTTGCAGATTCTCTCCGTTCCGTCAGGTTGGATGTGAGCATTGGTGGGCAGCCATTTTTCAGGTCTCTCAGAGATGTTCAAGTCCAATCAGTTCAATTAAACACAGCTGGACTCCCAATGAGGAGTAGACCATCTCAAGGAGGGCAGGAGTAATGGACAGATCTGAGTTAAATATGAGTGTCACGCAAAGGGTCTGAATACTGATGACCATGTCATCTTTCACATTTTCTTCTTTAATATATTTGCAAATATTTCTACATTTCGTTTTGTTCCATCAAGATGGGGTGCAGAGTGTACATAATGACAAATAAAATCAACTTTTTTTATTTCAGCAAATGGTGCAATGAAACAGTGTGAAAAATTTAAAGGGGTTGAATACTTCCGTACCCACTGTGGTTACTTGTAAAAAAAACTAAAAGATAACTGGTTCAGATAGTTCAGTTCAAATTCGTGCTGTAGTGAAAAACATGGAATTACTCGATGTCCAGAGAATGGACTCCAAAACAACATCTATCATGTTTCTTCTGCTTCTCCGGAGCCGAGTCGCAGAGGCAGTAGTCTGAGCCGGGAGGGGCCCAGGACACTCAGGGACCCAGGACAACAGATNGCAAACAAAACAGGGTGACAACGAACTGTTCGAACTCTACGAGGCCAGAATGATGGACATTTTTACAAGCCACTCTGGCCTCCAAGATGACGGACAGCCGCAGGGAGCGTTTAAACAACAATTAAAGAATGCCGTTTTAATGGGGATGCGAGAGGAAGAGCGACGGTGGATAAAAAAAAAAACTGCGTGGGATTAGCACGGATGGAATATGAGACATTTTGCGACTATGCCAAGCATGCAGAAAGGGTGCAGCGTGAAAAGAGGAAGAAGGCTGCGTCACAAGTTTTATTTAGCACCGATGGAACCGAGACCTACGTTTTTGAGCCAAAGAAAGGAGCAAAAGGGAAAGCAAGGGTTTAAGCAGAAGCAGCAAAACCGAGGGGACAGTGACCAGAGGGACATCGACAGAAAAGAGAGACGCTGTTACCGATGTCACAAGAAGGGACACATGGCCAGGGATTGTGAGCAGAAAGACAAACAAAGTGACCGAGAAAGAGAAGAGAAAGTAGGGAGACGGAGACTGCGTGACGGTAGTGACAGCGACGAAGAGCAAGTCGCGTGACTAGATCCCGTGACATACATGCCACGCGCGGAAGAAGCAGAAATAGTAGACCCAGACCCCCTTCCCCAGTGGCTAGACGACGTAGACAATGAAGGAGAAATGCTAGTTCTCAGTGCAGATACAATTGACTATGTGACAAAACCAGAAATCGTACTCTCAGTGAGAGGACAGCCAATGTTATTTCTTGTAGACACGGGAGCGGAGCGCACGGTCATACGCGACATTAGAGGCATCCCACGAAGCGACGACACAATCAGAGTAATGTCAGCAAACGGAAAAGTGACAAAAAATTGGATTAGCGAACGGATTCAGCTCGGACTTGCAGGGGACGGCGGTAATGACATCACCACAGTAAAAGTCGTTTTAGCACCTGAGTGCCCCCATAATCTGTTAGGAAGAGATTTAATATTGCGCTTAAAATTAACCATCCAGCCAGGGCCAGCGGGCCACTTAGTGGTGATAAGAAATAGCGCGGCCTGCATGGTGGTCGAAGGACGGGACGCTCCTCACTACTGGTGGAGCTTGGATTTACCGATAAATGATCCCGGAAAAGTGGCTCATTTTCTGCTTTTTCTGGCCAAAAGATACACTAATGATCAAGCTGACTATATGCCCGAAGACGATTTGCATATGACGCTCAGGTATAAACGCCTCCCCGGCCCAGACCCTATTTATGATGACGCAGTTAAAAAGCTAGGCCCACAAACAGTGTTGATAGATTACCTCTACTTTAAAGACAAAGTGAGCTTTTGCAATGCGGATACAACAGCGGCAGTACAGACTTTGATGCCAGCTTATCATCAGCGACACATATCGTTGAGCAAAGGATTGCGCGATAAATGGAGAGATCTTGGGGCGCTAAGAGGGTACGTGTCCGGCATTGACGACTGGGAACCGACACAAAAAGGCAAAGATTGACAAGAGCAGAACAACAGGATGGTCTAGAAAACTCTTAAATTACCGTGTGACCACGACCCCCGCCGCACATCTTGCTGCAGAGTGACAGTCATTTCTAACTGAGGAGGAGGATGCAGGAGCGTACCTCACTCAATCGGAGGAAGTGGCGCTCGCGGAGGTCCCCACAACACTATGGAGCACTGGTCCAGAGGACGTGGGGTTAATGCAGGGCGCCCAACCCGTCACTATAAAAAGGAAAAACTGAATATAGACCAAAAGTGAGACAATATCCATTAAAACCCGACGCAGAAAAGGGGATAGCACCAGTAATAAAAGCATTATTAAAAGCAGATGTAATCTTTGAATGTCCCGACGCGACATGTTTAACACCAATATTTCCAGTAAAAAAAGCGCCTCCCTCCCTGTCGTGGAGAATGATACAGGACTTACGAGCAGTAAATGAAGCAGTTCAGCAACGAGCGCCTAACGTTCCTAACCCACACACGCTATTAAATCAAGTAGACCCAGAAGCTAAATATTTTACTGTAATTGATATGGCAAATGCATTCTTTTCAATACCTCTGACAGAGGAAGCTTCAAAATGGTTCGGATTCACGTTCAAAGGTGTAACATACTCTTTTAAACGCCTCCCACAAGGTTATGGAGAAAGCCCAACTATATATAGCCAATGTATGAACAACTTGCTCTCAAAATTCAACCCAACGCATGGAAGCAACATTCACGTCTATGTAGATGACATTTTGCTCACTAACAAAAATCAACTCGCCTGTAAATTGGACACAATAGAATTATTAAAAATATTTGGCCCAAACAGGGAACAAAGTGAGCAAAAATAAATTGCAGCTATGGACGGACTCAGTAAAATACCTAGGACACACGCTAGGACACACGCTCACACAAAGTGGCCGTACTATCTGCGAAAGCAGGAAGTCCGCCATTTTGTCGACTCCCTTACCGCGAACTAAAAAACAGTTAATGTCGTTCTTAGGACTATGTAATTACTGCAGACTATGGATTCTAGACTACGCGGTGATCACTAAACCTCTTCAAAAATTAATGCACGATGAAAAGTTGCCTATGTCCGCAGAGCTTGCCTGGACGGACGAAGCTCAAGACGCATTTTGCAATCTGAAACAGACTTTAGTTTCTGCCTCAGTCTTAGCATTACCTGACTATACTAAACCCTTTGTACAGATGTGTGATGTAAAAGGAGGGTTTATGACCTCAGTTTTATGCCAAAAACACGGACAGAAAATGCGCCCCATCGCCTATTATTCCACCCAACTAGACCCAGTGGCTCGCGCCACCCCTCCATGTGTACAAGCAGTCGTAGCCGCAGCTCTAGCTGTCCAAGCCTCCGCTGAAAGTAGTGTTGTTTCACCCGCTCACATTAAAGGTCCCCCATGCAGTGAGCCTCTTGTTGTTGCAAACTAACATGGCATTTCTGTCACCATCACGTCATCTGATGTGCATGGCTACATTGTTGTCTCAGCCCCATCTAGTGGTCGAACGATGTACCACACTAAACCCGTCCACATTAATGCCTATCAGTGACGAAGGAACACCCCACTCCTGCGCAGAGCGAGCACAGGAGGATTTTAGACCCAGACCAGACTTGACGGACACTCCACTGACTGGTGGAACTACCATTTATGTTGACGGATCTGCAGGGTAAAATAGTAAAGGTCAAAATTGTGTAGGCTACGGAATTAGCACACAAACAAAAATCTTACAACAGGGCAAATTGCCATCTAACTATTCCGCTCAATCAGCTGAACTCACGGCTTTAATAGAGGCCTGTAAATTATTCAAAGGAAAAAGCGTAACAATATATACTGATAGTCAATATGCGTTTGGATCAGTGCATCAATTTTGTAAACAATGGTCGTTACGAGGGTTTAAAACAGCTGCTGGCAAAGACGTGGCACACAAAGAACTACTAGAGCAGCTACTTGATGCTATTAAATTACCAAAGCAGGTAGCTGTCTGCAAATGTGCGGCTCATACTTCCGGTATCGATGACGTCTCTGTAGGAAATAGGCTTGCTGACAAAGCTGCAAAGGAAGCAGCCCAAATATATGTGACAAATGAAATTACTGAAGCAACAGAGGACATACTACAAGACTATCAATCTAGAGCACCACATGCCGAGAAATTAAAATGGCAACAAAAAGGATGTAAAATGGAAAACAACACATACATGGGACCAGTAGGAAAACCGTGGTTACCACGGTCATTATATAAATGGGCGGCAGAAGTGACACATGGGCCTTGCCATGTGTCAACACGGGGAATGGTAGAATTATTACACAAGCATTACAATACAACTGGATTTAGTACTTATTCTCAAAATTTTTGCAAACAATGTTTAATTTGTATTAAAAACAACAGTCAAGGCGCAGTGCGCCCAAAGCGCGGAGCATTTCCTCCCCCCACACCCATTCCACACCATACATATGGATTATATTCAATTAAATAAAGTTAAAGGGGTAGAGTATTGCTTAGTCATCATAGATGCATATTCAAAATGGGTGGAAATGTTCCCTACAGCTAAACCAGATGCCTTAACTGTAGCTAAAGCGCTGTGTAAAAGCATCATCCCAACATTTGGTGTGCCATGTGTCATAAGATCAGACAACGGAACTCATTTTGTGAATGATGTCATAGACAAAATAGCGGAACACTTCAAGATAAATTTACGACGTCATTGTAAATACCATCCGCAATCGGCTGGTCTCGTGGAACGCCACAACGGGACAATAAAGAATAAATTATGCAAGGCTTCTAAAGACACTGGAAGAACTTGGCCAGATTGCATAGACCTGGTAAAATTGAACATGCACATTCTTCCAGCAGAAGGAAATACTCTGACTCCGTTCGAAATGCTCTATGGAAGACCATATACTTTACCAGACCTACAGTTGTGCGAAAAGGACTCTCCAGACTCTGAACATGACCTAGTTTACTACATGAGAAAAACATTAGAAATGCGAAATTGCAAAAATACAAATGAATTGCCCCCAGGAACTTTATCTCCACAGGATAAGCCCGTGCAACCCGGGGATCACGTGTTCATCAAGGTCATCAAAAGGAAAAGCGTGGAACAGCCCCCGGTGGGAGGGACCCTACCGCGTGACCCTCTCAACTCCTACAGCTGTCAAGGTCGAAGGGCGGGCCACGTGGATCCACCTCTCACACTGCAAACACCGAGATCCAGCTGACCTTGTGCCCTAAAATCATCGCCCTCTCTCGCACGACGGTAGACGCAGGACTTCACTTTGAAAGCTGAGACTACAACGGAGAGTTTTGGTGAGCAAATCACAGGCCTCCGCTACGATGAGAACGATCCAGGTTCTGATAAGCATCGGCTTAGGCCTGGCTACGCTGAACGTCGCGTGCAATGGCGAAGGGACAGGAGAACAAATGCAGGCTGATGCCTGCACTAAAGACACAGGCTGGACCCTGAATGATAGACCAGTGTATTCCATCTCATTTTGTGTACCACCCGCTCCACAGTATGTTTATATTCAGTACGCTGAGTTAGTGAAGAGAATGCTCCCCTTTTGTAGAGAAAACCGAAGGGTAAATGAGGCTAGTGGAATCTGGACAGTGACCAAACACGAATGGAAGAATCAGGCAAACCCTGGCCGTGTAGCACATGTGGTCCCGATGGGTCAAGGCTTAGCTATAAGTACCCAAGGTTTAGAGGGATATTATCACCTCAGTATGGGAAAACAGGTTACAGGATGTAGAGTTATGTTCACTGTAAATAAGCACCCTATTTTTGGAACCCCGTCTATGTCCCCCGAAGCAGAGAAAATGCGATGCTCTATTACACCGGTATATGTACTCGCCAGTAGGGCAAAGCGAGAGGCACTGACCTCACAAGCAAGGGGGTGCCTGCCATCTATTGATGTGTGCCTGCCACCTACTGGACAATATTCTGTTCATTTACCATGTTCATCCCTTCAAAATAGCAGAGATGCCTTCGTCCCCGGTGGGGTGCTCTGAGTCTGACCAGTGGCAAGTGTGGTCGAAAGATCACTTTTGGTATGGTAATGATAGCCAGACGACCGTGCCTTGGACTGCAGTCCGGGGGGAGTTTGGTTACATTATTCGCATACGACAAATGACCGCCCATTATTAGGCCGGACGTCTGCAGGACGACTGTGGTACTTAAGTAGAAACAACGGAAGAGCGAAGTATGTTGTGTCTTTTGCACGAAATCAAACGTCTAGTGCCCCCACCTCCACCAAGTCGGCCACCCTGGAGGGCCTCACAGTTGTTAAAACCACACCTGACATTTGGGTTCGCACTAAGACTGGCTTAACAGCAGAGACCAATAATTGGCTGCTGATGGCTGAACAAGGGGCGTCTAAAGTGGAGTATGAATGTATTGTCTGCATGGGCCCAAGCCATACTTCGTGTGGTACGGCTGCATAGACCCATCTCACCTCATTATAGTTATGAACTCAACCAGCCTCAACGCCACTTTGGTGAAGTACAATGAAGTGTTTCCATAGTTCCTCCTGAAAAGGACCCCCCACACTTTCATAGTACTGTCCCGAAGTTGAATTTTACTTGTGTGAATTTTGCAGCTCCCTCTACCGCACGCAGTATCGGGCGCGTGCCAGCAACCCACTGTGACGTCACCTTAACGGTAGATTTAACCTTTACAGCTGTTCCCCGTGCTGATGTCTGGTGGTGGTGTGGGACACCCCAACTGTATGACTTACTGCCGCGAGGAACATCAGGCCTGTGTGCCCTTGTCTCTCTGCTACTACCAATTAATGTGTTTCCTATTACCGCTAACGACATTCTAGGGAAAAGAGATCACACTCCGCCTTTTGAGTCATATCGTGTTAAACGCTCAACCGCGCCCTGGCTGACTGCCTCCGATCCCACGTATATCGATGCAATAGGCGTGCCACGAGGAGTACCAGACGAATACAAACTCGTGGACCAGGTCGCGGCTGGGTTCGAAAGCATCTTTATTTGGATAACACCCAATAAAAACATTGATCGCATAAATTACATTCACTATAATGTCCAGAAGCTTGGAAATTACACTGAACAAGGATTTGTTGCTATTCATGAACAACTTTCTGCCACTTCCCTTATGGCATTTCAAAATAGAATAGCCCTCGACATGCTCCTGGCCGAACGCAACGGGGTGTGTTCATTGTTCCCCGATGGCCAGTGCTGCACATATACCTGCCCAACAACACGCAGGCTGGTGGAAAACTGACACAAGTGATTGAGGGACTTAAGACGTTTAATAAACGTTTAAAGGACCAGTTCCGGTATCAGTAACCCCTGGGACAGGTGGTTTGACTACTTCGGTAAATACAAGGTCCTTGTTCAGTCAGCACTGCTATCTGTAGCCGTATTTGCAGCTTTATTGACATTATGTGGCTGTTGTTGCATCCCGTGTCTTCGTGGTCTCATGCAGCGTCTTATTGACCGTTCTTTGGAACCGGTTAACTCGGCATTAGCCTCTGAGCAGGTCCAACTACTGATCCTTGACCCTGACGACGACCTCCCAGACGATGACCCTGGACATAGATAAGTGACACCACATGAGTACCCTGAGTGTACCAAACAAGTAACTGGTCTATGAATGTATACAATTAAAGTCTGAACCAGAAGGATTGTATTACTGATGTGCAACAGTGAAATTTGTATAAACACGGGGAAATTGTTGAGAAAATGTACATATATGCTAAAGCAAAGACAGTAATTATACAAATGTTCAGCTGTATCTTGACCTTTGTGTGCCCCTGTTGAAAGTGTGTCAGAGCATCTCAGCTACATAATGGAACAGGAAGTGTGCGGTCTCGACAAGTGCGAAACTAGCACTCTGCAGCTTTGCACCAGAGAAGTATATATGTGTCTAAAGGGCTGCGCGCTGTGGTCGCAGACCGGTCAAATCCAGTCTGAGTCGTAACTTACGAAAAAGAGGAATTGTGCCTACGCTTGTTCAAAAATGTATTCTTATGTACCCAAGCACCGCCTACATGTGTAAACTAAATAAAAGCTTTGAGCACGCCGAGGACGGGTGGGAGTCTACTTAACTCAGCAATAGTAGTGGCTGGGGTGTGAGTAGGATCTCACACGACCTCCCCGTGCGCACGTTAAACCTGAATACCGGTGGTGACTGTGTGTCATTTCTTGCAAGGTGAAACTGTTCTGATGAGTGTTGTCTGAATCTGTGGTTTTGCTGAATGATACAACTGTTTATTCTACACTCGTTGTGTATAATTTCTTGACAGTGAACCACTCCCTCAGGCAGGAGGCTACGCTCCATCCGGACCAGAACCTCCCGCCACAAGAATAGTTTCTTTCCCTCTGCCGTTGGACTCATGAACACTTCAAAACACCTGTCACTTTAACTGCAAATATTCAACCACTCACTGCACTGTCACTTTCTGTACTCAAAATGTAAATCTAACTAACTCTTGTGTACATAGAAATGCCTATTTGTATTTTTATTGTATAGTAATTTTAAATTGTTTCTTAATGCATGCCCTTTTTTGATTGAATATATGTTGTTTTATTATTGCTTAGTGTTTTATGTTGCACCTTAAGGCCGAGACAAGTTCCTATGTTTGTGAATTTTGTTCATTGACAATGGCAATAAACTCTTTCTGATTCTGATCTGATTATCTGATGCTCCCCTTTAGTCCTCCCGGCACAGCCCAGTTTAACAGCTCTATTGACTCCGCCCCTCATGCTCCCCTTTAGTCCTCCCAGCTGTTGTGAAATTTCTGTGGAAAAGTACCAAAAAATAAAGAGGTAAACAGAGTTTGTCGTTCTCAATAGTTTGATCTTTATTTACTCGTGCACAGTAAATAAAAACATTTTCCCTGACAAGATCATCTCTCCCTGACTCCAGAACAATGACAGTAAACATCCATTTATAGACAGTCACATACATTGACACGTACGCACATTGTCACAACCAAATCAGCTCTTGTCAAAATGAAAACACCCCTCAAGGTTTTGACCAACGACTGGGCCGGAGCTAAGATAATATTATATGATACGTAGACATGACATTATTTGCAACCTTGATAGAGAGACATTTTTCCATTACACGGCACAGCCAAGTTTAACAGCTCTTTTGAAATGTGGCTGTGGGCGGAGCTTTAGTGCCACTTTAATGTGTTTGGATAACTATGGATAACGTATTGTCAGTGGCATTGGTGTGCCACAAGGCACTGTTCTTTGCCCTTTTAATTTCACCTTCACTAACTGTAAACTTGTGCACATAGAAATGCCTATTTTTATTTTTATTGTATAGTAATTTTAAATTGTTTCTTAATGCATGCCCTTTTTTGATTTAATATATGTTGTTTTATTATTGCTCAGTGTTTTATTTTGCACCTTAAGGCCGAGACAAGTTCCTATGTTTTTTTGAATTTTGTTCATTGACAATGGCAATAAACTCTTTCTGATTCTGATTCTGATTCTAATAATTATGATCTTATCAAAAGCAGAGCTTTTCCTTTAGCTTTGTATTATGGTGTTTGTTTTATTTATTGTATTAAAGGAGAACTAAGTAACTTTATTCATTTTGTAAATCCTTACTTATGTATTTTCGGGGCGTTTGAAGTGTCTGTTGTTGCCCCCTGCTGTGTCAGGGCAGAAAACTAGGCTTGCAACCCGAAGAAACTCCTGGCTCCTATTTCATATTTGGCAATGTTAATGTCTTATTTCAATTTCTGGTGGAGGGTCCAAAACCTTCTGTTCTCCAAAACTGTCCAAGAAAAAACCATCTCCATCAAGTACACACTGCACTTCTAATGTTGCAAGTTATTGTAGAAGTTTGTCCATCATTGTAAGAAGCATAGTTGTTTTAAAGTTTGATCTTGTCCACGCCCAACAAGTAAAAATAAACCCAGAAACCAACTCACCTTGGTTCAGTTGCATGAATTTCTTCATGTGGATCTTCTTCAGTTTGCGCTCTCTTCTCTTCTTCAGTGACCACTTCCTGTTGACGTTGCACTTCCAAATCTTCAAATTCGTCTGATCTGTCCGGTGCATCTTTTTTCATTACCAAAGTTTCACTTTCAGCACCCTGCAAGTCCCCGTCCGTTGGTTCAGTAGTTTGATATAGAACATCTTCTCCTACTTCGTTTTCTATGTCTGTTGAAGTCTGTACAACCACCAAGTCTTGCATTCTTCTCTCACATGCTTCAAGCTCTTCAGTGACATCTAGCTCGTCTTTTTTATCGTTTCGCTTTCTACATCGTGCAAGTCCTCATCCGCCGGTTCCTTAGTTTGACAAAGCACACTTTTATTTTTGCTTTTCTCCTCGACCAGAACCTCATCTTTAACACTTTTTGAAGCTTGTTCGTCCAGGTCTTTTTGCTCTTCGTCTTCCGAGTCTGCGCCACCCATTCCATGGCCATCACCGCATGGCAAGTTACTTAGAAAGAAAATCGGACGGTAAACTTTTCACAAACATGTTTTTCATCGTCGTCTTCATCATCATCGCTGCGGCTGCTGATGTATTCCTGGTCGTCGTCGCTGGCCTCGTCGCCGGAGGTATCTGGGCACGCCGCTGGAGAGGTCATGTAGGGCAAAATCAGCGATTTGTTGTGCCGTCTGTAAATGTCCAAAATGAGAAGACGGGGGGTGTGCTGGCATGAGCGGGTGGGGCCGCAGGAGGAGTGGGGGGGACTATCACAGGAAGGGGAGGAGTTGGGGAAGCGCGACCGGGCTGTGAATGGTCCATGATTTCGTACTCTTCGTCATAGTGTCCTGGAGGCTCCACAGAAAACTTATTGACCTGAAACAAAGAATAAGAACACATTTGATTGATACAGTAGATACTTTAAGTTCACTTTTTTATTTAATTTTAAAAGTTATGTTCATGTCCAATGCCAATAACAAAGGTTTAAAATCCAGAGAAGTTGAAAGCAGAAAAGCTCTACAGAGATTTTTTTGACCAAATATGTACAGTTTTATTCAAATTTACAGCAAACTCATCCCCGACAAACTGGACGGGTGCTGTGTAGCCGCATTGTGTGCTGTGCCCGTGTTAAAATAAAGCTTTGTGCACGATTCTTCAGGCAGCTGGTTAGAGATTTAAGGTCGACAGCTGACTCTAAAAAGAATATCGGCCCATTAATATCGGCGTCCTCTTCCTCCTGTTCCCCACTACCAATGTCTAGGCCCTAAACGTTTCACAATTTCCTCCTCGCACTTGCAAACCGACATTCCTACGTAGACTGCGACGGATGGATTGATGGATGGATGGAAGTCGAGCGACGCAAACGCTGACCTGGTTGGACACGCTGCAGTCCAAGATGCTGCAGTCCATTTGGTCCAGGAAGTCAAAGTTGTCCTGAACGTATTCGGACAGAGTGAGGTCTTCCACTTCGGCCGAGTCGAAAACCTCCTCCGGGACGAGCGCAGAGTCTTTGGGGTCCAGCGCAGAGTCTTGAGGGTCTCGTGCAGCGTCCGTCGTCTCTGGTTCATGGTGATGTCCTTTCACCTCCTCCATGTCTGTGAAGCGGTGACAAGAAATGACTGAAATGCAGTCCAGATCTTAAACCAAAGAGACCGGTCTTGCCAAAAGAGTTGTTTTCTATATGGAGACATTTTATTATTATTTTTTTTAATCTCTCTGGAGACAAGAAGGTGGCTAAGTTACAGGCGCACAATTTTTGAGCAGTAGAAACACCCAAATAAAAATACTGTTAAAAACCCAAAAATTATTGGTTCATTTAATGCTGATTTTGCACAAACGACAATATTAAAAGTTGAGTGAAGCCAGTTTTTCTTCCTACTTTAAGTTCAGTCCACTTTTGTTTATTTTTTTTAACAGTAGAACGAGGTAGACTGTAATAAACAAAAGGCAACAATTGTGAATTTCCAGGGTAGAAATATCAGTTAGTTTGCTTTTCTATTACAAAGGATGGAAAATATATTCTAAATCGAGCCTAAAAAGGCAGGTGACTTACCCGTGTCGTCTTGGGTCTGGTCTTTCTCCGGTCAGTCCGGGTTTGATGCTCGACTTTTCGACTGTTTTCGGATTGTTGACTCCACTTGCCATTCGCATTGTCCTTTCCCCATCTCCCCTCCCTCTTCGACTCCTCCCCCCTTTTCTCTCCCTCATCCTCATCGACACCCAGTTTCCACCTCGCTTCCTTTCCTGTCACTTGTCCCACCCTCTGTGTATAACCCTGTCCGCCCCTCCTCGCTGTAGAATGCCTAAAGCCAAAGCTGAAGTGATGTGCAGCGGGACAGTCACCGTCGTGGGGCCCGTTATGTGCATAGCAATCCTTCGCCCCGCTTTGGCCGACAGTCCGGGCGATTGGGTCTGGACCGCTTCCGGACCGGGCGCGAGTCCGTCGGGATCTAAGGCCGTGTAGGTGCCCTGGGTGCCGGCGTTGACGAGGCCGGTGCCTCTGCGGTAGGTGACGGCGTACTCAGCCGTCGGCTGTGGTGGTGTGGGTGGGATGGACAGGGGCGAGAGGTGAGAGGACGGAGGCCGCGGGGAACGCTTGGGGTCTGGAGAAGGAAGGCAACAGTGGAAGTGATCAGTAACTTCCTAGTGAGAAATAATATGCAGTTCACTTAAAGCGGACTTAATACGCATTCTTGTGGCTTTAACTGGCTTTTAAACTGGGTTTTTAGTCACTAAAACAGGGTTATGTCACTTTTCAACATTAAGAACAAAGATTATGCATTATTTGTTTCGTTAATGACCTTTAAACATGCTACCTGTACCTTCACCTAGGCATCTCATGTTTAAGAGATTAAAATATTGTCTATAAAAAGCACACATGCCTTTCTATCAGTCAGGCGTTTCAAACCCTCAGGAAGTCAAGTAGAGCTCCATCTACTGGCAGCAGAGGGAGATACAAAGGGAAGATAAATGAAGCTAACTTGGCCCTGACATGCTGAGGCAAACAAAAAATGTACTAAATCTACATATCCATATATCTATTAGGAATCAGGATATATTTATTGCCATTGTCAATGAACAAATTCACAACATAGGAACGTGACTTGATGACAGATGCGACATGAGAGAGATGCATAAAGAGCACCAGCCACCGGGGCTGCTTGCTTTCGCACAGCGCCAACCGGGGTACTTGAACTCTTAGAAAATGAAAAAGCAGTTCAGCAATAAGCATAAACAACACATATTGAGCACATTACACGAGGTCAACGTGATGGATATTTTCAGTGGTTATTGGGGCAGGGACACAAACAAGATAACACAAAGATTAAGATGTGAGATGTGCAGACGGTGAGTGAAGGCCAAATCTTGTTTTGTGTAAGTGTCTGTGTGTCTTCAGCACGGCCTTGAACGCTTGTTTGCTCTCCAGCCCGGGGCCAGATAAGGGAAGGGAGAGAGATACAAGGGTACAGCAGCGAAAAGAGAAATAAGTACTTTAATACATTTTGTTGATCAATTATTCAAAGTGGTAATTCAAAGTGCTACACACAACAGGAAAAAAAAATAATTAAAATAACAAAGACATGAAAAGAAATGACAAAACCTTAATTTAAAGAAATGTAATGGTGCTATTTTCAGGCTATCCGTCAAATAGTTCAAGACATAAAAAGAAGAGTGCAAAGAAAAGCATTTCAGTCATATGCACAGACAAACAAAACAGTTTTTAGCTTTAGATTTGAACATTGCCAGAGTAGCGGCCTGTCTCACATCCTCAGGAAGACTGTTCCAGATTTTAGCTGCATAAAACTGAAACGCAGATTCCCCATGTTTAGTCCTGACTCTGGGCACCAGCAGGAGGCCGGTCCCTGAGGTCCTCAGAGTCCGAGATGGTTCATATGGCACTAACATGTCCGAGATGTACTTTGGTGCCTAGGCCATGGAGAGACTTGTATGCACAAGCAGAGGCTGCTTTGAAGTCTATTCTCTGAGCCACAGGGAGCCAGTGCAGAGACCTGAGCACAGGACTAATGTGATCGTACTTCCTGGTTCTAGTCAGGACCCGAGCAGCAGCGTTCTGGATGTACTGCAGCTGTTTTACAGCTCGTTTGGAGAGGCCAGTGAGCAGGCCGTTACAAGTGGTCTAATCTACTAGAGACAAACGCATCAGGATAAGTCTCTCCAAGGTCTGGTTTAGACACTATACTTTTGATTTGGCAATTTTTTTAGATGGTAAAAAGCTGCTGATGTTATTGATCTGACATGGTCTGTTAAAATTCAAGTCTGAGTCCATTATTATTACCCCCAGATTTTTAACTTGATTTTGTAGATTTTAGAGAGAGACTCTGGAGGTGACTGTGCTAACACTTTCTCTTGGTTTTGTGGGCCAAAGACGATGATTTCAGTCTTGTCTGAGTTCAGCTGGAGAAAGTTGTTTTGCATCCACACACTGATCTGTTGGATGCAGTGACAGAGTGAATTCCACTGGTCCTCATATTCACCTGCCGTCAGTGAAAACAACTAGATCTGCTGAGTGTCGTCTGCATAAATTGTGATACACTCTGCACATATTGATAGACACATTTCCCTGTCTGCTGCGTATCAACTGACCTAACGGGCAGCATGTAGAGGTTGAACAGAAGGGGTCCCAGGAATTGACCCTTGGGGCACCACCACAGGTCAGGGCATCTGGTCTGAGACACAGTTACTAATTTCGACAAAGTAACTTCCTGTCTTCCAGATAGACTTTAACCAGTTTAGGGCAGTGCCAGTGATGCCCACCCAGTCCTCTAGTCTCTGTAAAAGGATCCCATGATCGACAGTGTCAAAAGCAGCACTCAGATCTAACAGAATTAAGACTGAAGGCTTTGCCCGCGTCAGTGTTCAGGTGGATGTCATTTGTCACCTTGACAACACAGCAGTCTCAGTGCTGTGATGAGGTCTAAAACCTGACTGGAAAACATCAAATGAGTTGTTTATTAAGAGGAAATCAGTGAGCTGTTGGTAAACAACCTTTTCAAGGACTTTGCCCAAAATGGCAGATTAGAGATGGCAGATTAGATTAGAGATGGGCCGGTAATTAGAGATGGGTGTGGCAGACTACTTTCTGCGGCATCAAGACTGCTCTTCTTTAGGAGAGGCTTTATGACCGCAGTTTTCAAAGACAATTGGGAATGTTCCAGATTGAAGCGACATGTTAACTATGTGAGTGAGTGTGAGTGGTGCTAACAAACTGTTCAGCACAGACTTTAGAAATCTGGAGGTCACACATCGGAGGCAGCATGTAGATGAACTCAGACTGGTGAATGATCTCCTGGACAGTTTTGTCAGTTACAGGTGCAAAGTGAGTCAGCTCTCTAAGTGTGTAGGTGGTTTGAGGGTTATTTTTTGCATTGTAGAATTACCGATAGCATTTTTAATGCCCTGAACTTTGTCATTAAAGAATAATGCAAACTCATTACACTTGGATGTGGAAATGAGTTCTAACGGCAGCTGAGCTGGAGGTTTGTCAATGCTGTTACTGTTTACTTGGCAAACAGGACACGCAGAATGTTGTTACTCTGCAGCTTCCAATTATTTCAGAAAAAATACTTCCTTCCCTAGTTCTACATAAAATGAGGTTGTACATGTACAACTTCTCTCTGTAAATCTCTTTTCTGAACTTGGAGCTTAAGAACCACCCCATGACTTGCGCCATTTCTCGTTCGGGCCGGCGGCACTCCCTTTTCTGTGCCCTGACCGAATCATCATTTCTCCATGGCGCTTCTGCTTATTTTAACAATTTTAGCCTTCATAGGGGCAATGGTGTCGAGAACATTCAAAACACTAGATGTAACAGAGTTCAACAAACTCATTTACATTAGAACATGAGACATTTTCAAAGTTTAATCATTTCCATAAACAGTTTTCCCGTGCTGTCATTTATGTGTTCTCCTCCGGACAATTGCAGGACCAGCTGGTGGTTTGGGAGAAAACAGACAGGTCAAAGAAGACACAGAAATGATCAGACAGAGCAACATCGACCACATTGACGTTTTTGAAATATTAACCCCTTTTTGTAATTAGAAGATCTAGAGTGTGCCCTCTGCTGTGGGTGGGGCCACTCCTGTGTGGGGGAGCCACTCACGCGCTGAGTAAGACCGAAAGAAGTTTCAAGGACAGCATGAAGCTCTTTAGCGTTTCTGTCCACAAAGATATTATCAACATGAACATTGAAATCACCTGTTATATGACCAAACCATCAAAGTCTGTGCATACGACTGAAAGCATCTCAGTAAAATCATCAATAAAACTTTTGGCAGTGCTGAGGAGGCTTGTATAAAACAATGAAGAGAATGGATGGAGACTGTTTTAGCTCAATTTTAAAGGATACGTACTCAAATGTTGAAAACACCCCAAAGGACAAAACCTGTGGGTAACTATTTCATCTCTAACAAAAGCACACACCACCTCTCCTCCTTTTGTTTTCTCGTGTTTCAGATTCAAACATAAAGTTGGGTGGAGCAGACTTCTATTAGAACTAAATTTCCTGTGTTTTTGTCAAGCCATGTTTCAGTTAAAAACATAAATCAAGATTATAAGAAGAAATAAATTAATTAATTAAGAATGATTTGTTACATAAGGATCTGACATTTAGCACAGCAAGTTTCAGACTAGTTTCAGTGAGACTGGGCGTTATCTTTTTACAGGGAATATGAATCAAATTTCTCAGATTGGGCAGTCTGACTCGCATTTTTGTTTTCCCATCTGTGTGATGTTACTACAGAAATAGCACTTAGGGGAGGCTGTTTTTACACAGGGCCCCGGGTTGGTTTTGATTTTTAATTATGACTATAAGTCCTCGGCAACGCTGAGACCCAGTGCATCCTAGCTATGGAGATACCAGGTGAAAGGCGAGGGGGGATAGGTGGGGGGGACTTTTGTTTTTGGTGTAGCGGGAGCCGGTGAGCGTTTGGACCAGACCAGGTGAAAGGGGGGGGGTTTAGGTGGGGTGATTTTTGTCTGTGTAGCAACAGTCAGGGGAGAGTTTCATCATCGTTGATATCAGAACTCTTGATCTTGCTATATTAGGCGTGAGTGGAGCACATCTTAATGCCTGATTTGATCAGATATTCAAGATGGCTGGGAAGACCCCTGGGTGAGGGTGGAGATGGAAAGGAGAGTGAGGAATCTGTAGTGGGAGTAGATGTTGCAGGGGGGATCCAGGGCTGCTCTGAGGGCAGGGGCGATGGCAGGGATACTGCCGGGCCCGTCCACAGATGGGTCCAAGGCCTTTGATGAGGACCGTGCAGGAAAGAACTGAAATGACTCCTTGCGCTAGCCGTGGTGAAGATTGTTGTGGTGCTGCTGCAGATGAGTCCTTTGCTGGAGGTGGTGGAGGTGATCGTGGAGCAGCTGGAGTTGAATTCTTTGCTGCTGGTGGTGGTGGAGCGGCTGCTAATAAATCCTTTGGTGGAGGTTGTGTGTTGTAGGTGCTGCTGATGTTGAAACATTGGCTCGGTCGCTGGTTGATGGAGCAGGAATTTTTCTCTCATTCCTCTCTTCTCTAACTATAGCAGGATTTTTTCTCTCATTCCTCTCTTCTCTAACTATCTGCTCAGGACCCTGTCCAGGCCCAGCCTGTCCAGGCCCAGTCCAATGCCTCAGAGCGTGGAGCAGGTTCTCTGTCAGCACCCTCACTCCACCTCTACAGAGGTGTGGGCCATTTCTCTTAAACAGGTCCTCTCGTTTCCAGAATAGATAGAAGTTCTCAATGTAGTGCAATCCTCTAGGTGCACACTCTTTGACAGCCATGTGTTCAGCTGAAGCAGCCGGCTAAACTTGTTTATCTTCCTGTCAGGTCTGAACCTGGTTTAGACCAGGTCCGAACCAGGTCTGAACCAGGACTGAACCAGGACTAAACCAGGGCTAAACCAGGGACTAAACCAGGTCTGAACCAAGTTTAGACCAGGTTCAAACCAGGTCTGAACCAGGTTTAGACCATGAGTGAACCAGGTCTGAACAAGGGCTGAACCAGGTCTAAACCAGAACTAAACCAGGTTAAGACCGGGACTAAACCAGGACTAAACCAGGTCTAAACCAGGTCTAAACCAGGTCTGAACCAGGTATGAACCAGGTATGAACCAGGACTAAACCAGGGCTGAACCAGGTCTGAACCGGGACTGAACCAGGTCCGAACCGGGACTGAACCAGGTCTGAACCGGGACTGAACCAGTTTTAGACCTGGTTTAGACCAGGTCTGAAACCAGGACTGAACCAGGTCATAACCTGAACCAGGTCTGAACCAGGTCTGAACCAGGTCTGAACTCGGACTGAACCAGGGATGAACCAGGACTAAACCAGGTCTGAAACAGGACTAAACCAGGACTGAACAAGGACTGAACCAGGACTAAACCAGGTGCAAACCAGGTCCAAACCGGGTCAAAACCAGGACTAAAGCGGGTCTAAAACAGGTCTGAAACCAGGACTGAACCAGGTCTGAACCTGAACCAGGTCTGAACCAGGTCTGAACCAGGTCCGAACCAGGTCTGTACCAGGACTGAACCAGGACTAAACCAGGTCTAAACCAGGACTAAACCAGGATTAAACCAGGTCCAGACAAGGTTAAAACCAGGTCTGAACCAGGTTTAGACCATGAGTGAACCAGGACTGAACCAGGTCCGAACCAGGTCTAAACAAGGTCTAAACCAGGACTAAACCAGGTCCAAAACAAGACTAAAACAGGAACGAACCAGGTCTGAACCAGGATTGAACCAGTACTAAACCAGGTCTAAACTGGGCCAAAACCAGGACTGAAGCAGGGTCCAAACCGGGTCAAAACCAGGACTGAAGCAGGTCCAAATCGGGTCTGAACCAGGTTTGAACCAGGACTGAACCAGGTCTGAACCACGACTGAACCAGGACTGAACCAGGTCTGAACCAGGTCTGAACAAGGTCCGAACCAGGTCTGAACCAGGACTGAACAAGGACTAAACCAGGTCTAAACCAGGACTAAACCAGGTCTGAACCAGGTTTAGACCAGAGCTAAACCAGGTCTAAACCAGGACTAAACCAGGTTAAGACCGGGACTAAACCAGAACAAAACCAGGTCTAAACCAGGACCGAACCAGGTCTGAACCAGGTATGAACCAGGACTAAACCAGGTCTGAAACAGGGCTGAACCAGGACTGAACTAGGACTAAAACCAGGTCTGAACCAGGAATAAACCAGGTCCAGACCAGGTTCAAACCAGGTCTTAACAAGGTTTGGACCATGAGTGAACCAGGTCTGAACCAGGGCTAAACCAGGTCCAAACCAGGACTAAACCAGGTCCAAACCAGGTTCAGACCATGAGTGAACCAGGTCTGAACCAGGGCTAAATCAGGTCTAAACCAGGACTAAACCAGGTTTAGACCAGGTCCAAACCAGGTCTGAACCAGGTTTAGACCATGAGTGAACCAGGTCTGAACCAGGTCTGAACCAGGATTGAACCAATACTGAACCCGGTCCGAAACAGGTCTAAACCAGGTAAAAAACCAGGACTGTTTGGAAGAGGTCCACTTATGAATGTTTTTATTTCCATTTTATCAAGCTCGTCGAATAACTCCAAGAAGTCTCTTTTCAAAACTTCAGTCTCTTCGCGTCGTGTGTCCACTGCTCTCACACGTGCACAATCAGCTGTTTAACTCCTTCATATGTTTGGCCAAAACATTAGAAATGTGTGACGTTAATCTCAGTGACTGTGGCGCTGGGAAAAGAATGTGTTTTGAATTTTTTCATGCATCACGTGACTTATCGCACCATCCCCAATCAAGACGACCTTGACGTTAGGCACAGATTCTCTCTCTGTCTCTGTCTTCCTTTTCGCCACGTCATGTCTCCCATTTTCCCTTTGTTCAATTTATTTCAGTCTTTGAAAGTGGTAAAAATCTGTTTGTAAGCTGTATTTTCAGGTGGCGTTACATTATCTTTGTATTGCTTAGGCTTCGCACTGTTTTGTGCCTGGCCCCGTCTTTAGGAGAGTTTTGGAAACGGAAACAGAAGTCAGTCCGGTTTAGGTTGAAAGTTGCTGTTTTTCTTGTAAAAAATGTGGACTTCTTACCACTGGATGACACAGGGATTGTATCGTGCAGTCCTATTTTCAGATTCCAAAGCAAATATCCGTGCTTGTAGCTCATGAATTTCTTGTTGAAATTTCCAACAGCGTTTACAGGAGTTTGTTTCTCTTCTCACGGACATGTCGCTGGTTCGTCAGATTGTTGATTAAAACTCTAAAAAATGTTCTTAAAATCCTTGGTTGACTTTAAAAAAGTCATAACAAAAAATGTTTGGAAGACAAAACACTGATTCAAAAGCAAAATAAATAAGGAAAGCAAGCTGAAGCAAGGCAGGAGCAAGCAGGAAAGCGTCTGCACTCTTCGGAAGCAGGAAGTTAACTACAGTGGTACGGAAAGTATTCAGACCCCTTTAGATTTTTCACACTTTCATTGCAGCCATTTGCTGAAATAAAAAAAGTTGATTTTATTTTGTCATTAATGAACACTCTGCACCCATCTTGACAGAACAAAACGAAATGTAGAAAATATTTGCAAATATATTAAAGAAGAAAATGTGAAAGATGACATGGTCATCAGTATTCAGACCCTTTGCCGTGACACTCATATTTAACTCAGATGCTGTCCATTACTCCTGCGCCTCCTTGAGATGGTTCTACTCCTTCATTGGAGTCCAGCTGTGTTTAATTGAACTGATTGGACTTGAACATCTCTGGAGAGACCTGAAAATGGCTGCCCACCAATGCTCACATCCAACCTGATGGAACTGGAGAGAATCTGCAATGAAGAATGGCAAAGGATCCCCAAATTCCAGGTGTGAAGACTCATGGCTGTACGAGGTCAAAAGGGGGCTTCTACTCAATACTAAGCAAAGGGTCTCATGACCATGTGATGCTTCAGTATTTCTTTTTTAATACATTTGGGAAAAATGTCTACATTTCCTTTTTTTTCTGTCAAGATGGGGTGCTGAGTGTACATTACTGAGAAATAAAATGTACTTTTTTGATTTTAACAAACGGCTAAGAGTGAAATCTTTAAAAGGGGTCTTTCCTCTGTACATACTCTCAAATGGACAGTGCTCTGGCTCCCTGTTCAGGCTTCACATCTGCTTCAACTGCAACATGTCACGTCAAATCCATTTGATGTTTTTGGTGCAAATTACAATATTAAAAACAGACAGAAAACATTGCATTTTGAATGCATAAAGAGGGGGATTTTGGGGGATATTTGGTTGGGTTGGTTGATTTGGTTTTAAATTGTGATTGTAGTTTATATCTGTGCTCATGAGGTGGGCATACACAAGTGACATAACATATACCATGGTAAGAGGCAGGTAAATAATCTAGACAAACCCTAATTTTACATCTTCTGCCAGCACATATTTTTGAAAGTTTGCAAGTGCCATTTTTTAACGACATTACTACACATTATTATAGGTTTATACTTGAATAATGGATTATTTATTTTTACGGTTAGGGTTAGTTTACCTTTATTTTACCAAGAGAGTCCAATTGAGATTAAAATCCTCTTTCTCCAGTCCTGGCCAAGAGGCTGTAAAGACAGTTACAAGTTACAACAAACAAAAACAACATTCATGAAAAACAATTGCACATTATTGACGCAACCTCTGATGCTTTCAGCTTGGTTTTAAAGGTATTTATGGACAAGAACTCGTGCCTCCAGTCACAGCTTTGAGAAGAAAATGTAAAGAGATGGGCCGGTAATTGTACTGTAACTGTACTGTGGAATCAAGACTGCTCTTCTTTAGGAGAGGCTTAATGACCCACGTTTTCAAGGTCCTTAAGAATGTTCCAGATTGAGTGGACATGTCAAATGTGTGTGTGACTGAGTGAGTGTTTCTAACAAACTGCACAGCACTGACTTTAGAAATGTGGTGGTAATGCTGACTGTTGGAGAAAGTGTTGGCAGCCAGGAGGCCAAACCATCATCACGTGTTTTGGGACTGTCCTTTGGCTCAGAGGTTTTGGATTGAGATCAATAAAGCTTTACAGACAATATATGACCTTTCAATTCCGCTGGATTTCAGGGCGATGTCTTTGGCCCTCCGGACTCCTGCCATGGGCACGATGGGCAGATATCTCTGGAACATCCTCCTGGCAGCAGCGACAAGGGCCCTCACAAAAAAAATGGACACAAAATGCACCAATTATATTGGACATTAGAAAAAATGGGGGGAAAAAAATCACATTCGGACTAAATTTGAAAATGGGCTGATTTTTATATTTTGTGGGACAAAATGGGAATTTTTTTTGATTCACATGTTTTAGTTTCTATTGTTTTATTGGATCTCTTTATTTCTTTTCTGTTGTACTTTCTCTGGTCTTGTTTTGCTTTTCATGTTCTTTAAACACTTTTTGGCCTGTGGGCTTTATTTGACGGGACAGTGCAGCGGGAAATGGGAATGAGATGGGACTGACATGCAGCTAATTGTTGTGAGTCGTATTCCATCTCACAACGCTGCAGCCCCACATAGCAGGCATGTGTGCTATTCACTCGACCACAAGGGCACAAACTTTCAAAAGTTTATCATTTCCATGAAAAGTGCACCTGTTTGTGTGTCTTCTTCAAACAACTGCAGAACCAACCGATGGTTTGGGAGTAACAGACAGGGCTAAGACGAGGGAGAAGGCAAGTCATCTGGTTTTCCTGGCGTACATGTAAACGTAGTGTGAGTGATTGGTGGTAGTCTGAGCCCCCTGTGATGGAGTGGATTGGCAGCCTCATTTCCGTTACCACACAGGACAGCTGTGTTCAGAAAAGGTTACAGTCTATGCATCCTAAATTAATTAACATATTTTTACATGTTCAGATCAAGTCCACGGCCAGTTGTACCCTCCGAGAAAGTACTACTACATTGACGTTAATAAAACATGGCACGACGCTCGAGCGTACTGCAGAGAAAACTACCATGACATCGCCATGTTCCAAAACTTTGAGGACATCCAACTGCTGTCCAAACCTCAACCCTTCAGCAGTGACTTTGCTTGGATCGGCTTGTTAGATGATGAGACACACATGGGGAACGCCGTTAACTCATGGATGTGGTCGGCGACAGGGAAACCAAGTAGAACGGGCTACCAAAACTTCAACTATCCAAGCAAACCCAATTACTACGCTGCAAATGAGCTGTGTGTCATTATGGCTGCTAATGGCTTATGGCGCGATTTCGTTTGTGTGCTGAAGCTTATGGGTTTGTCTGCTTCACAGGTGAGTACATTCTGTAAGGTAGGGTGTATTTCAAACTTTCATAATTTGTCCCCTGAAACGAGCATGTTCACATCAAATATAGTTTTTACTGATAACAAAGTTTGATTTGTTCTCAATTACAAAAACATTGGACATGATGGCCAAGTTCTCACTTTACTCTGCCTCTTGGTCAGATTTCCCTCAAATGAGGAAGTCCCTTCAGATCCTGGTAAAATGTTATTTATTATACATTATTAAGACAGGGAGGGCCCATTTACAAGAGAGCCCTGTTAAAACACAAGGAATACAAGAAAACCTTCACACAAATAAAACAAAACATGTACAATTTAACTTTAAAGACTCTTCCATTAAAAACCTAATGTTTGTATTGGGACAAGTTGCTCCAGTTTGAGGGTCCTGAACCCTTTCCCACTTCTCCGGACCATCAAAACAAAAAGCCGTCTTTCCAACCTCAGAGTTTCCCAGATGGAAAGACAATCTGAAAAACATTTGCAACTGCGTCCGACAGTTCATACAGTTTACCTTCAGGAGAGAGGGCCAATAGTGGGGAAGGTTTCCACATGGGGTTTAGTCAATAAAAGGGGATGTTGCTCTCTGCTAGAGAGGGCAAACCACCTTTTGATATAAAATATGTGCAATGATGAGTGAGATTCCTGTCAAAGGTATGAAGACACTGTGGTCAATGGAATCAGGAAGCTTCAGAGTCGTGGAGGAAACGTGTGAATATTGTCACAATAATCAAATATGAACATAATGAATGAATGTATAAAATAGCATGCATCTTATACAAAAAGACCATTTTTATTAAAGGAGAGTTTGGTGTCCATCCTAATGTCCCGCATACTTGTAGGAGCTGAACATTTCAATGTGGTTTCCTTCAAGAGTGAGAATAACATTCAGGACTGGTTTTAAAACATGTTCATGAGTAAGGAGACATTGCAGAAACATGGTAAAAAACTGGCTCAAGATTTTGGTGGCTTCTTCAGGGATAGAGGCTACGCTGTACAACATGGTAGCATCAGCACCGATGAGGGTAGTTTGAACATATATATTACATATGTAGATGTAAATCTATATTGAATTTATGCTTCAGCTTCATCACAAATCCTCTTTATGTTTTCAGATAATGGCACCGACATCACTCATACGTATGTCTCCTCTGGACGGTCGTGGGGCTGCTGCCTTAGCCTTCTGTCGACTGCACCACACGGACCTGGTGATGATCGAGGACGCTGAAACTAATCTGAAAATCTTTGACTCCAAACCAGCCACATACATCTGGATTGGACTGTCCCGAAAGGCCTGGGCGTGGGCCGATGGGAGCCCAGTCACATATAGCAACTGGAATGCAGGAAAACCAAACCATGGCGACCAAGACTGTGTGGCAGAAGTGGTGGAAACGCATCAGTGGTACTCGGCCGGATGTTCAAAACCTCAACCCCTTCATCTGCCACCGAGGTAAATACAGCACTCATTTGAATAGAGGTTTTGCAGATCACATGACAGCATTCTGAGTTTTAGCAGTGAGAGGCCAAAACACTAGAGTCAATGGGAGAAATGACAGCACAAAACACTCTTGACCTTTCTCTCCTTTAATAGGATGTTTTTGTTTAGGCCATTAAAGGACATATATTGTGCTAAGATTGACTGTTTTTGATCTTTTGACGATATTTCTAACATAGCAGTTAGCTTCATTCATGCTAGTTTGATGAATCCTGGTGAGAAAGTCTCTCCCTCCGAGTATCAAAAAACACTCTTCGTTCTGAATCTCGTCAATAACTAGCATTTTACCAATCGTGACATGGCTCTGTGTGTGATTCCCTCTGTAGCCAGTAGATGTGACCCCATTTTGAATTTTGTTATTCTTATTTGTAGCGCAGACAACATATTTTATAAATGTATGCACATTTTTTGTGTATTGTTAATGAGTGTGATTATGTTTTCATTGTTTACCTGCTCAGCTGATGCGGGGTCGGGCCTAAAATCCAATAGAAAAAATTGTCTTTGAATCCCGCAAAAAAACCCAAAAAATAAGTTGTCAATGGCAGAATGCATCTTTGATTGTCTTGAAAAATGATTCATGCATTCATGCATCAGAACCCACTTCCATTTTACTATAGTTGTAACAATCCAGTTCTTTGAAGAAAAAGAAGCTTTACTTTGATTTGGTGTAATGTGTGTAGCAAACCCAGTTATAACATAGTAATAGAATGGAAATAACATAACTAAATAATATTCTTTTTAACAGCGTACACCCTGATGAACAAAGTCAAAGTGAACATCCGTAGCAGTGCAAACCTGGCTGATCCTTCTCTTCACACCCAGATCCTGCAGAAGGTAAAAACCATCTGCCTTTAAAGTATATTTCTCTGATAAACAACAGTTTTAATCCTGGTCTTGTTTTGTAGCTGGTGGAGGAGCTCAGAGCTCGCGGTTACCATGTCTCCAAACTGAGATGGAGCATCGAGCCTCAGAAAGAGAAATGAAGACTTCAAAAGACCGTTCTCATTGTTTTATCCTGTTTACCAGACAAATGATTGAAGTGTGATGAGTATTGTATTGAATAGATAAGGTTTGGTGCTTTGGTAGAGGTAGAGACATCAGTGAAACGATGAAGACAGCATGATATATTTATAGGTTGGGTCCATGACCATGTGGCATCGCGATGGGTTCACCTCAGGGTGGTATAAAGCATTAAAAGACAAACTTACTCTTTTCCTTTTGGAAACTTTTAACTGGGCACTTAAGAAAACTCAGACGCCTCAGAGTTGGAAAGAGGCCATCATATCCTTAATACCTAAAGAGGGGAAGGACCGACTTGAATGTGCCTCATACAGACCCATTTCTATTCTGAATGTGGACTATTGTTTCTACACCTCAATCATGCCCAAAAGAATGGCGCAAATACTCCCAAATTGAATCCACAATGATCAGACAGGATTTATTACCAAAAGACAAACACAAGAAACATAAGACGATCTTTACACATAATGTGCCAAGTACAAAAACATCAAAACAAAGGTGTAATAATAAGTCTGGACGCTGAAAAAGCTTTGGATTCTGTTAGCTGGCCTTATCTGCTAAACAAATTTAAAATTGGTGATCTAATTATAAAAAATATTGGGGCTTTTTACGATCATCCAAGATCAAGAATTAAAATCAATGGTCATCTGACTGATCCACTGACTCTGGAAAGGGGTTCAGGCAGGGCTGCGCTTGGTCTCCCCTCGTGTTTGCTTTGTATTTGGAACCATTGGCCCAGTTTATTAGAAAAAAAAATTCATGATTCAAGGTCTGGATAACAAAAAGTATATATTTTTTACCTTATGGTTTACTACTAAAATCCTTTGTCATATTTTAAATTGGCTGTAAAACTCAATAGAAGTGATAGGATGGATAAATATCTGTGAAATATACTTTTAGAATGTTCCGAGGATGCTGGAGAATTGGGCCTTTTCAACTAAAACTGAACATATGACTTTTTTATCATCTGATTTTTTATTTTTGTTTGGTAAATGTTTGTATTGTTATTATGTATTTTTTTCAGGGATCTTGCCTTGTTCACAAACAAGCCTTATATGGTGAAAAGTAGGTGTCATACCCTCAGCACCAGAGGAGTTTCCAGCAGTATGTATAGCCTTAACCAAAACTCTCGATTCAGACTTTGCATATGAAAATACTGCTCCATTTAGTCAGTGACAAAATTAGCCCCACACTCAGAAGGACTGTGGACCATCTGCAGACACCAGCTCACATTTCTATTATAGTGGTGAGTATTCAAAACTTTCATTTTTTCATTCGTCTTATGTATATTTTCAATATCCGTACAAACAATATGTTGGACTATATTTTTAACATGTCTGTTGGGAGCAATATTGACGAAAATGAAAATGTAGCTTTCAAAAAATAATAATCCCGATGACAAATTATGACAATCCATCAGAAATGGTCAAAAATGTACAAACCAATTTTTACCAATTTTTTTTACCCAATTTTTCTGGAAATGCTCGTTGTTGGAGACATTCGCTTATTTCCTTCCTCAAATTGGAGAGACGCACTTTGATGAGGGAAACTGAACTGATGTATGTAATATATGTCTACAATAAAGACAAAAAAATAAGTCTAGATGATTTTAGAATAGTATTGACGTCATATGGAAATAATAAAATATTTTCAGAATAAAAGGGAATATTAGGAATAAATACATTTTATCAGCAGATGACTATTTATTCCCTGTAAAAAGTCAGGCTGAACTCGATGGAGCTCTCATGGGCAAGCCACCGCACAGCTGCAGCCAGGTAGACCTGGTTTCAGGTAAATAGGAACAAATCTTAAATGCAAATATATCAATTTGAAACTTCTGGAGTTTACTCACATAAAAGTAAGAACAAATGTACAACACGTTTTTCATCATGTCATGTGCATGGGTAAAAAGGGTTAGGGTTACCCCAGAGTTTATTTTTTTTGGTGTAGCATCACTAGCCTAGCTCTCGTGCTGGTGGGCTTGTTTGGTTTCTTAGGCATTTTCAAGAAATAAGTGTCCAAGCTCTGCTCCCATATAGATATGCTCCCATATCTATATCTGCTCCCATGAAGAAGTGCAGAACTCGTAATATAGATGGATAAATCAAACAGATTCTACCGCAGCCGACACAAAGCCTGTCTGAGCTTGGTGAGCATCATCTGGGAACCCTTAAGAGATGATCTTTATGTGAGAAAAGTGTGAATCCATTTACAGCCACAGATTTACAAGCATTGTCCCATGGAAATCTGGAGATGTAAGCGGATTAAGTGAACTAATAAAACATCTTTAGGAACAGTTTAGCGAATAACTGGAGAGAGCAAACTGACCAAAAACCAAATAGTTTTGCCTTGATTTTGATTTTGATCATTTCAAAATGTTTGCATGGACAAATATTCAGCATTGAGATACCTTAAAAAAAATGAATGCAATTTTATAACTTATATATATATATATATATATATATATATATATATATATATATATATATATATATATATATATATATGTATGTATGTAGATATTTTTTATCATCTTTGTGTTACTTATTGAAAAAACTAACTAGACAAAATGTATTCCTTTTTCAATACCAAATTTCCAGTTTTAACATAACTTAGTTGAAATGTCTCCCTGTATAGAACTATGTGATCAATCCTTTTGAATGCCATAGTTTCACTGTGATGTTGATGGCAGGTCTGTGAACTGGAACTGAAAAATGGCTTGTGCCTTCCTCTTGCTGCTTCTTTTGGGTAAGATCCTTCTCTTTTGTTATTTTACGTCTGAGGTTTTGGCAAATTCTAGAATGTGAGCCTCATGTTTTAATGTTTGTATATCATAACCGGTAGAGTTTAGTTTAGTCTTTATTTAAAGGAACAATGAGACATTAGGCTCATAAAAACAAAGATGTTCTGCACCAGATTGTAGCTCAGTAGTTCATTTCCATCTGCAGTCTCTGATTTACAGGAGTAAATAACACAGTGCAAACAAAACACATTCAACATTTAAGATCATTTTACAAAGTCCACTCTCTGACCACAATACACTCACACACAACCACACAACCACAACAAGTATTTACATAACTATAAGGAGTATACATGACATACCAGTTTAACTTTGCACTGTTAAAAACAGTCCATAAAACACATTTCACGACACACATTATAAACTCAACTTGTCCTGTGAAAAAGTAATCATTATTCATGGGCGTGTACAATTACATATTTACATATTACACACACATTTCCGCAGCATGTGGTGTTGCATGTCATAAAACATAAAACAGCTAACAAAGCAGACAAATGCATGGATAAGTCTTTACGTTAAGACTAACTACTTTAGAGCAGCACCAGTGATGCCCACCCAGTCCTCTAGTCTCTGTAAGAGAATCCCATGATCAAGTGTCAAAAGAAGCACTCAGATATAAATATTCAATTCAGTTTATTTTTGTTACACCCAAATTCACATCAGCAGTTTCCTCGAAGGGCGACAGTGAAATAGAGAAGCAGACGACACAATGTTCACAGAAGTTAGCTAATGGATAAATGCCCCAGCATCCCCTGTACCACAAAAACCTTTGGGGAAAAGTAGAAACCTCGGCGAGAACCTCGACAGAATGAACTCTGAGACTTTGCTCAGTGTTCAGGCAGATGTCATTGGTCACCTTGATAAGAGCAGTCTCAGTGCGCAATGAGGTCTAAAACACTGGACAAACATTGAATGAGTTGTGTTCTAAGAGGAAGTCCGCAAGCTGTTGGTAAACAACCTTTTCAAGGACTTTGCCCAAAAAGTGCAGATTTGAGATGGGCCGGTAATTGTACTGTAACTGTACTGTGGAATCAAGACTGCTCTTCTTTAGGAGAGGCTTAATGACCCACGTTTTCAAGGTCCTTAAGAATGTTCCAGATTGAGTGGACATGTCAAATGTGTGTGTGACTGAGTGAGTGTTTCTAACAAACTGCTCAGCACTGACTTTAGAAATGTGGTGGGTAATGCTGACTGTTGGAGAAAGTGTGGCAGCCAGGAGGCAAACCATCATCACGTGTTTTGGGACTGTCCTGTGGCTCAGAGGTTTTGGATTGAGATCAATAAAGCTTTACAGACAATATATGACCTTTCCATTCCGCTGGATTTCAGGGCGATGTCTTTGGCCCTCCGGACTCCTGCCATGGGCACGATGGGCCGATATCTCTGGAACATCCTCCTGGCAAAAGCGAAAAGGGCCCTCACAAAAAATGGACACAAAATGCACCAATTATATTGGACATATGAAAAATGGGGGAAAAAATCACATTCGGACTAAATTTGAAAATGGGCTGATTTTATATTTTGTGGGCAAAATGGGAATTTTTTTTTATTCACATATTTTAGTTTCTATTGTTTTATTGCATCTCTTTATTTCTTTTCTGTTGTACTTTCTCTGGTCTTGTTTTGCTTTTCATGTTCTTTAAACACTTTTTGGCCTGTGGGCTTTATTTGACGGGACAGTGCAGCGGGAAATGGGAGTGAGATGGGACTGACATGCAGCTAATTGTTGTGAGTCGTATTCTATCTCAAAACGCTGCAGCCCCACATGGCAGGCATGTGTGCTATTCACTCGACCACAAGGGGCACAAACTTTTCAAAAGTTTATCATTTCCATGAAAAGTGCACCTGTTTGTGTGTCTTCTTCAAACAACTGCAGAACCAACCGATGGTTTGGGGAGTAACAGACAGGGCTAAGACGAGGGAGAAGGCAAGTCATCTGGTTTTCCTGGCGTACATGTAAACGTAGTGTGAGTGATTGGTGGTAGTCTGAGCCCCCCTGTGATGGAGTGGATTGGCAGCCTCATTTCTGTTACCACACAGGACAGCTGTGTTCAGAAAAGGTTGCTGTCTATGCATCCTAAATGAATTAACATATTTTTTACATGTTCAGATCAAGTCCACGGCCAGTTGTACCCTCTGAGAAAGTACTACATCGACGTTAATAAAACATGGCACGACGCTCGAGCGTACTGCAAAAGAAAACTACCACGACATCGCCATGTTCCACAACTTTGAGGACATCCAACTGCTGTCCAAACCTCAACTCTTCAGCAGTGACTTTGCTTGGATCGGCTTGTTAGATGATACGACAGTCTGGAGACCACACATGGGGAACGCCATTAAACTCATGGACGTGGTCGGCGACAGGGAAACCAAGTAGAACGGGCTACCCAAAACTTCGACTTTCCATATGAACCCAGTAACTTAGCTGCATTAGAGCTGTGTGTCGTTATGGATGCTAATGGCTTATGGCGCGATTTCGTGTGTGATGAAGCTTATGGGTTTGTCTGCTTCACAGGTGAGTACATTCTGTAAGGTAGGGTTTTATTTCAAATTTCATCATTTGTCCCCTGATACGAGCATGTTCACATCAAATATAGTTTTTTATTGATAATAAAGTTGATTTGTTCTCAATTACAAAAACATTGGACATGATGGCCAAGTTCTCACTTTACTCTGCCTCTTGGTCAGATCTCCCTCAAATGAGGAAGTCCCTTCAGATCCTGGTCAAATGTTATTTATTAACTGTTATTAAGACAGGGAGGGCCCATTTACAAGAGAGCCCTGTTAAAACACAAGAAATACAAGAAAACCTTCACACAATAAATCAAAACATGTCCAATTTCACTTTAAAGTTTCTTCCATTAAAAACCCAAATGTTTGTATTTTGAGTTTGAGGGTCCTGGACCCTCTTCCACTTCTCCGGACCATCAAAACAAAAAGCTGTCTTTCCAACCTCAGAGTTTCCCAGATGGAAAGACAATCTGATAAACATTTGCAACTGCGTCCGACTGTTCATACAGTTTACCTTCAGGAGAGAGGGCCAATAGTGGGGAAGGTTTCCACATGGGGTTTAGTCAAATAAAAGGGGATGTTGCTCTCTGCTAGAGAGGGCAAACCAACGTTTTGATATAAAATATGTGCAATGATGAGTGAGATTCCTGTCAAAGGTATGAAGACACTGTGGTCAATGGAATCAGGAAGCTTCAGAGTCGTGGAGGAAACGTGTGAATATTGTCACACAATTATTCATTATGTTCATATTTGATTAAAGTATAAAATAGCATGCATCCTATAAAAAGAACATTTTGGCACCTCAGTCTCTCATTAAAGGAGAGTTTGGTGTCCATCCTAATGTCCCGATACTTGTAGAGCTGAGCTGACCATTTCAATGTGGTTTCCTTCAAGAGTGAGAATAACATTCAGGACTGGTTTTAAAACATGTTCATGAGTAAGGAGACATTGCAGAAACATGGTAAAAAACTGGTTCAAGATTTTGGTGGCTTCTTCAGGGATAGAGGCTACGCTGTACAACATGGTAGCATCAGCACCGATGAGGGTAGTTTGAACATATATATTATATATTCAGATGTAAATCTATATTGAATTTATGCTTCAGCTTCATCACAAATCCTCTTTATGTTTTCAGATAATGGCACCGACATCACTCATACGTATGTCTCCTCTGGACGGTCGTGGGCTGCTGCCTTAGCCTACTGTCGACTGCACCACACGGACCTGGTGATGATCGAGGACGCTGAAACTAATCTGAAAATCTTTAACTCCAAATCAGCCACATACATCTGGATTGGACTGTCCCGAAAGGCCTTGGCGTGGGCCGATGGGAGCCCAGTCACATATAGCAACTGGCAGGCAGGAAAACCCACCAATGGATACGATTACTGTGTGGCAGAGGTGGTGGAAACGCATCAGTGGCACACGATCGGATGTTCAAACCTCAACCCCCTTCATCTGCCACTGAGGTAAATACAGCACTCATTTGAACAGAGGTTCTGCAGATCACATGACAACATTCTGAATTTTTAGCAGTGAGAGGCCAAAACGCTAGAGTCAATGGGGAGAAATGACAGCACAAAACACTCATGACCTTTCACTCTTTAAGAGGATGTTTTTTTTCCAGGCCATTAAAGGACACATATTGTGCTAGACATCTTGAAAAATGATTCATGCATTCACAGACCCCACTTCCATTTTACTATAGTGTAACAATCCAGTTCTTGAAGAAAAGAAGCTTTACTTTGATTTGGTGTAATGTGTGTAGCAAACCCAGTTATAACATAGTAATAGAATAGAAACAACATAATATTCTTTTTCAACAGTGTTGTACATTTGGATGAGCAAAGTCAAAGTGAACATCCGTAGCAGTGCAAACCTGGCTGATCCTTCTCTTCACACCCAGATCCTGCAGAAGGTAAAAACCATCTGCCTTTAAAGTATATTTCTCTGATAAACAACAGTTTTAATCCTGGTCTTGTTTGGTAGCTGGGTGGAGGAGCTCAGAGCTCGCGGTTACCATGTCTCCAAACTGAGATGGAGCATCGAGCCTCAGAAAGAGAAATGAAGACTTCAAAAGACCGTTCTCATTGTTTTATCCTGTTTACCAGACAAATGATTGAAGTGTGATGAGTAGTGTATTGAATAGAGATAAGGTTTGGTGCTTTGGTAGAGGTAGAGACATCAGTGAAACGGTGAAGACAGCATGATATATTTATAGGTTGGGTCCATGACCATGTGGCATCGTGATATTTTTACCTGCCAATTATTTATCAATGTCAGATATTTATGGAAGAATTTGACATGTGTTTTTAACTGTCAAAATGTGGATGTTTAATAACTATGTAATATAGAAACAAGTTTCACCTATTTAAATGAATGTACAACTTGGCAAGATTTCTTTTATAACTGTAACTATGTTATTAAAGGAAAGTACCTTGAGTCTTATTTAGTTTCATTTGCACGTTTGTTAAGAAGCTCAGAGTAGAGCCGCTGCTCCTCCATGTGGCATCTGTTGTCCTGGGTCCCTGAGTGTCCTGGGCCCCTCCCGGCTCAGACTACTGCCTCTGCGACTCGGCTCCGGAGAAGCAGAAGAACATGGATAGATGTTTGTTGTTTTGGAGTCCATTCTCTGGACATCGAGTAATTCCATGTTTTCACTACAGCCCGAATTTTAACTGAAACTATCTGAACCAGTTATCTTCGTTTAGTTTTTTGTTACAAGTAACCTACAGTGGGTACGGAAAGTATTCCCCTTTACATTTTTCACACAGCTTTCATTGCAGCCATTTGCTGAAATAAAAACAGTTAATTTTATTTTGTCATTAATGAACACTCTGCACCCCATCTTGACAGAACAAAACGAAATGTAGAAATATTTGCAAATATATTAAAGAAGAAAATCTGAAAGATGACATGGTCATCAGTATTCAGACCCTTTGCCGTGACACTCATATTTAACTCAGATGCTGTCCATTACTCCTGCGCCTCCTTGAGATGGTTCTACTCCTTCATTGGAGTCCAGCTGTGTTTAATTGAACTGATTGGACTTGAACATCTCTGGAGAGACCTGAAAATGGCTGCCCACCATTGCTCACGTCCAACCTGATGGAACTGGAGAGAATCTGCAATGAAGAAAGGCAAAGGATCCCAAATCCAGGTGTGAAGACTCATGGCTGTACGAGGTTTCATTTCCTTTCTTTTCTGTCAAGATGGGGTGCTGAGTGTACATTACTGAGAAATAAAATGTACTTTTTTGATTTTAACAAACGGCTAAGAGTGAAATCTTTAAAAGGGGTCTTTCCTCTGTACATACTCTCAAATGGACAGTGCTCTGGCTCCCTGTTCAGGCTTCACATCTGCTTCAACTGCAACATGTCACATCATCAATCCATTTGATGTTTTTGGTGCAAATTACCACATCGAAAACAGACAGAAAACATTTGCGTTTATAATGCATAAAGAGGGGGATTTTGGGGGATATGGTTGTTGGTTGATTTGGTTTTAAATTGTGATTGTAGTTTATATCTGTGCTCATGAGGTGGGCATACACAAGTAACATATCATATACCATGGTAAGAGGCAGGTAAATAATCTAGACATACCCTAATTTTACATCTTCTGCCAGCACATATTGTTGCAAAGTTTGCAAGTGCGATTTTTTAACGACATTACTACACATCATTTTAGGTTTATACTTGAATAATGGATTATTTGTTTTACGGTTAGGGTTAGTTTACCTTTATTTTACCAAGAGAGTTCAATTGAGATTAAAATCCTCTTTTTCCATTCCTGGCCAAGAGGCTGTAAAGACAGTTACAAGTTACAAACAAACAAACAACATTCATGAAAAACAATTGCACATTATTGACGCAACCTTGATGCTTTCAGCTTGGTTTTAAAGGTATTTATGGACAAGAACTCGTGCCTCCAGTCACAGCTTTGAGAAGAACATGTAAAAACGTATAAACAAACTAAGAGATTTAGACAGGAAACTGTTGCGTGACTATAGACACACACAACTACTGAAGTCCAGCTTTCTAGTGGCCGACCAAGATCAGTCTTGTTTGTTGTACAAAATGTACATTTAAAAAATAACCTTGGTTTACATTAGCATTTTCTTTTTTCTTTTGAAAATGTAAAAACATTTAACAAGAAAAGCAGAACAAAGAACACAACCAGAGAGAAAAAAACTAATAATAATAAAAAAATAGCCAGGCACAAATTAGTCATACATTTGTTGATATGGCAGTCTTTGTACTGTAACCATGTCATAACTATGTTTCCTTCTCAATAAAGTACTTAAGTCATATTTGATTTCATTCGCACACACACATGATTAACTGGACAATGATTACAATGTTTTCACTACAACATCAAATGAAACTCATCTATTTGAACCAGCTCTTTTAGTTTATTTGTTTTGTAACAAGTAACCTACAGACTTTCAACTGGCTTTCTGTTTAGGCTTCACAGCCGCTTCAAGAGCAAAGTCAAGTATAATAAGTTTTATTTTTTAGGTGCAAATGATCATATTTACAAGTCAGTAGTGTGCACCTGTGAACTTTGACCAAGATATTTTTCATGCATCTCTCTGTGTCATATTTCATCATGTCAGAAAGACTAAGGGGGGAACCAAAGTTTAGTTCCGTGTTTCTAGACGTCCCTTTTTTTACTGTTGCATTTGTTCCTAGCTAACATTCGGCAGCACCACATATTGTGTGCGTAATTATTATAAAAGTAAGTATTGGTTGTGTTAAATGTTACTCAATTATATATTGTAGACGTTTATCCTTGTTTTTGATTGTTTAATGCACTGTATTTCAGCTAAACTGCCATGATTCTTTAGTTTATTGCCGTTTTCGCCGACAGCTAGCTTGCGCTAAAAAATAGCTCCGTCATTGCGGCGCATGTTAGTTACGTATGTAACCCAAGTTCTATGAATCGCATATAATGTGCAATGTATGTTTTTCCTTTGGTTTGCACTGTGACTAATTGAGGCTTATTGTATTTCTGTACACACACACACACACACACACACACACACACACACACACACACACACACACACACACACACACACACACACACACACACACACACACACACACACACACACACACACACACACACACACACTTGCCATTAAAAGGACATTCTCAAGTTATTCCAGTCTCCTCTGATTCTCTAACCGGAATCAACGGCCACACTGTCCGCTCCAATCAGCGTTATTTCCTTGGTTAATGTGGACATCTCTACATTAAATTCTGGTCCTTCGAGCCTGGATTGGAGCCACGCTTAAGCAGTATGGACCACGCAGAATCATGGAAGAGAACTTACAAGGCCCCATAGAGAAACTCTCTACTCACATCTGATGGACTATGAAGTCAACTATGGAGTGCACAGCTCACATCCTCCAAACGCTTCATCCAGCTTCAGTAGCAAACACAGAAGCACCTCGAGGAGAGCCCACAGCTCTGTATCTGGCTTCAGCTCACATTCAGGGAGACACACAGCTTACTCTATTGGTCGTTACCCACAAGATGGACTCTCTCCCATACAAGCTGCAATACTGGAAGAGATGCTAAACAACTTGACTTGTTAACCTACGAAAACAGATG
>BJKM01000715.1:0-49619 GCA_015082035.1 Chaenogobius annularis | reverse complement strand
TATATCGATATATCAACAGTACACGGACACACACACATGTTCACAGACAGACTTGTATCCTCCACCAACAGAAAAATTAAACTAGTTACAAAACATCCAAATTATTATTTTGAGTGGATTGCATTTTTAAAATATATCTTTACTTTCGCATTACAGATTCATTTGTTTATCGTGTCAGGTCAGGTTTGTGTTCGCGGCTTTAGACTGGGAACCGGTAAGTCTCTGACAAAGTACATTTACAATGTAAATGTCAGCGTGAACTACTCATGTGGACTCTGTAAATGAGGAGATTTTGCATGATATTTTGCAACCTATATCAAGTGAAATACAGCCATTTCAATAATACACATGCCCAGGCACAAGAAAAGTTAACAAAGCCTGGAATTTATTGAACACATTCAATAAAATATCCCCATCAGTCCTTTTGTTCAAATCAAAAGAAAGTCTAAAACTCCCAAATAAAAGAATAGTTCAGAGCTCTGAAAAAATGTTTTGCGTCTGCTCGGGAAGTGTGACTTTTGTTGTGCGCAAGATCTTAGCTCAGTTTAGTTGTTTTTATTATTACAAAATAATCAGATCCCCTTTAAATGAATCAAATTACAATTCAATGCAAGTGGCTTGCAGGTTCTTACACAGTGGTATTAACATGTGGCCCAAGCAATGCACGATGTCAAACCTTTTTATAATCATCAACTGTAAATAAGTTCTTCACATTTTCTCTGATTGTTTTTTTTAATATGTTCAATATTTAGTATGTTTTTTTAAAATCATGTGACAAATTCTCACCGTATCATGAACTCAACCTCAGTGTAAATAAATTAGCTGAAATTGAGCGAAACATTGTTAAACACTCACCGGGGGAAAAGAGAACAAAAACTGTACAAATTTTCTCCTCCAGTATCTTCTATAGCACGAAAAACAAAAAACAAGTTGTTACTAACACATTTCAGTCGTATTTGACCACGTTTTACACCATGTGTCTTACGTGTGCTGTTCTCAAGATGACGGAGCGGCTACAGCAAAGCCTACAGCACCCTCTACTGGGCGCAAATGGTACGGCTCAGTTAAACCAAAATCCAAAGGAACACGCTCGCAAAATACTGCGTAAAACCTGGGTGGGTTACAGTTCGTTACCGGAGTTTTATAGATTTTTACTGAGAAGGTCCAAGTCGAGGGAGTGGCAGTAGTAGCAGACATATATAAGATATACTTCTATGCATATATATAAGATATACTTCAATGCATATATATAATCAAATGCATTATATGTATGTGTAACGTGTGTGTGTGTGTGTGTGTGTGTGTGTGTCTGTGTGTGTATATGTATATGCGTGTGAATACATTAGAGATAGATAGATAAAATAGATTAGGTAGACCAGAGGCCACTGCACTTTTCCAGACAGATTTCCTGTGTTTCCAGGGATCTGCTGTAGCCACTCCTCCAGTTTGGGGTCACTGCCCCGAGCGCTCCGGTGACCAAAGGCAATAAAGGTTCATGAACAATAATTAATAAATGTTAAGAAACCAACAGGTGTCACCGAGAAGGAGGGTCTAAGGACAGGGGAGCTTGAGACATCTGTCTAAGGACACAGGACGCTGGGACATTTCCAAGTCCCTATGAACATTGTTTATTTTGTTTTCCACTGTAGCCCCTCGAGGCAACTACTGTTGTGATTTTGGCCGTTGACAAAAATAAATTGAAATTGAAATTGAATGATTCAAGGTCTGGATAGCAAAAAGTTAAATCTTTTTTACCAGATGGTTTACTACTAAAATCCTTTGTCATATTTCAAATTGGATGTAAAACGCAAAAGAAGTGATAGGATGGATGAATATCTGTGGAATATACTTTTAGAATGTTCCGAGGATGCTGGAGAATTGGGCCTTTTCAACAAAAAGTGAACATATGACTTTTTCTCATGTTTTTTATTTTGGTTTGTATATGTTTGAATTGTTATTACATATATATATTTTTTTTATGGAGCTGGTCTTGTTCACAAACAAGCCTTATATGGTGAAAAGTAGGTGTCATACCCTCAGCCACCAGAGAAGTTTCCAGCAGTATGTATAGCCTTAATCAAACTCTCGATTGAGTTATCGATTGCATATGAAAATACTGCTCCATTTAGTCAGTGACAAAATTAGCACCACACTCAGAAAGACTGTGGACCATCTGCAGACACCAGCTCACATTTCTATTATATTGGTGAGTATCAAACTTTCATTTTTGTCATTCGTCTTATGTAAATTTTCAATATCCGTACGAACAATATATTTGACTATATTTTTAACATGTTATGTCTGTTGTGAGCAATATTGACATAAATGAAAATATAGATTTGAAAAAAATTATAATCCCGATGACATATAATGACAATCCATCAGAAATGGTGTGAGTACAAACTACTACTCATTTTTTTTCTTTTTTGCAAATGGAAATGCGCGTCGTAGGAGACATTCGATAATTTCATTCTTCAAATTGGAGAAACGCACTTTGATAAGGGAATGTGAACAGATTTATGTTGTAAAATATCTACAATAAAGACAAAAAAAGATGTCTAGAATATTTTACAAAAGTACAGAAGTATTTTCAGAATAATTGTATTTGGGATTAAATAAATGTTGTCAACATATGACAATTTATTCTGGCTAAACTCAATGGAACACCTTTGGGCAAGCCACCATTCAGCCGCAGCCAGGTCGACTGATCTGGGCGTAAAGTTCCCCAAAAGCCGTTCTGCTTTGACCCTGTCCACTCTTTCAGCCTGAGCAGCAGGTCAGCAGTAATAGCTTCCTAAACATGGACACTTTTGCAAAGTGTCCAATCGAATCGCATATACATTTATCTTGAGACCAGTGGGGCCAATCCCCTCTGTTTGTCCCTGCATGATGAAACAGTTTGGTGTGATGTGTTATGTTATCAGTTATCTCCCGCTGCGCTGTTAAAATCACTGGGTCTATCCTGCTCCTGGTCTCCTCCGGGGCAGAGCCTAGCTCAGAGCTTGAGCTCCGTTTGTGGGCAGATGTGGAAGCAGGGTCTGGAGTCGCAGTGGGGTTTATTTTTTTTTTGGTGTAACATCGCTAGCCTAAGCTCTCGCGCTCGTGTGCTTTTTCGGTTTCTTAGTTTTCAAGAAATAAGTGTCCAAGCTCTGCTCCCATATAGATATGCTCCCATATCTATATCTGCTTCCATGCAGAAGTGATGAACTCGTAATATAGACGGATAAATCAGATTCAACCGCAGCCGACAAAGCCTGTCTGAGCTTGGTGAGCATCATCTGGGAACCCTTAAGAGATGATCTTTATGTGAGAAAAGTGTGAGTCCATTTACAGCCACAGATTTACAAGCATTGTCCCATGGAAATCTGGGGATGTAAGCGGATTAAGTGAACTAATAAAACATCTTTAGGAACAGTTTAGCGTATAACTGGAGAGAGCAAACTGACCAAAAACTAAATAGTTTTGCCTGCAGTGTCTTAATTTGATTTGAAAGATCAGACTAAAAGTTCATTTCAAAAGGTTTGCATCCACAAATATTCAGTGTTGAGAAACCTTCAGGAAAAGCTTTATGCTGTGTTACTGATTGAAAAAACTCTAACTAAACTGAATTTTTTTTCCATTTTCAATACCAAATTTCCAGTTTTTAACAACTTTTGAGAGTTAAATGTCTCCCTGTATAGAACTATGTGATCAATCCTTTTGAATGCCATAGTTTCACTGTGATGTTGATGGCAGGTCTGTGAACTGGAACTGAAAATGGCTTGTGCCTTCCTCTTGCTGCTTTTTTGGGTAAGATCCTTCTCTTTTGTTATTTGTACATCTGAGGTTTTTGCAAATTCTAGAATATGAGCCTCATGTTTTTTAATGTTTGTATTATATATATATTTTATTTAAAGGGACAATGAGACATTAGGCTCATAAAAACAAAGATGTTCTGCATCAGATTGTAGTTAAGTAGTTCATTTTCATCTGCAGTCCCTGATTTACAGGAGTAAATAATACAGTGCAAACAAAACACATTCAACAAAAAGACAATTTCAGAGTCCACTCTCTGACCACAATACACTCACACACAACCACACACAACCACAACAAGTATTTACATAACTATAAGGAGTATACATGACGTATCAGTTTAATTTCGCACTATTAAAACAGTCCATAAAATACATTTCACTAGCAGGGACCACGTCACAACAATGGAATATGAGAGAATGTTTATTGATAATAGTGATGATGATGATTGATCAATGATGGATCGATGATGGATCAATGATGGATCAATGATGGATCGATGATGGATCGATGATAGCACGATGATGGATAGATTAAAGTTGGCTGGGTAGAGACCAAAGGATGGGGCTCGGTCTCTGGTAATCAGCCCAGTTTATTCAGAACCCCCCTCCTTAGATGGTGATGTGTTAAGGTGAAGATGATAGAGACATGAGGTGGGAGGGTGGGGTCGAGAGAGCAGGTACAACAAGAGATGCTTGGATAGGCTTGTATAAATAGGGCTTCTGGGTAATTAGAGGTGTGGTTAAAGAGGGGAGGCGTGGTTGCTGGAGGAGTAGGAGGTTGAGGTGTGGTCCCGCTCCCAAACATCAGTCAATGATTAACATCAACTACATTTAGGAATCAGAATCAGAATCAGAATCAGAAAAAGGTTTATTGCCATTGTCAATGAACAAAATTCACAAACATTGGAACTTGTTTTGGCATTAAGGTGCAACATTAAACACTGACCTATAAAAAAAACACATATATGAAATCAAAAGGGCATGCATTAAGAAACACTTTAAAATTACTGTAGTATAAAATAAAAGCAGGCTTACTATGTGAACAAGAATTTACAGTTAAATTTAGAATTTGCAGAAAGTGACAGTGCAGTGAGTGATTGAATAGTTGTAGTTAAAGTGGCAGGTGTTTAGAGGTGTTCATGAGTCCAACATCAGAGGGAAAGAAACTATTCTTGTGGTGGGAGGTTCTGGTATTGCCTCTTGCCTGAGGGGAGTGGCTCAAATAGTCCATATCCAGGATAAGAAAGGTCAGCTGTGCTCTGACCTGCACGTCCCAGAGCCCTGGAGACGTACAGGTCCTGCAGAGATGGAAGTCTGCAGCCGATCACCTTCTCAGCAGAACGCACAATGCGCTGTAGTCTTTGTTTGTCCCTGGCTGTGGCTCCAGCGTACCACACGGTGATGGAGGAGGTGAGGATGGACTCAATGATGGCCGTGTAGAACTGCACCATCATCTGCACTGGCAGCTTGGCTTTCCTCAGCTGCCGCAGGCAGTACATCCTCTGCTGGGCCTTCTTGATGAGGGAGGCTCCCACTTGAGGTCCTGGGTGATGGTGGTGCCGAAGAAACAGAAGGAGTCTACGGTGGTGATGGGGGATTCTGTCACGATGAGGGGGGGCTGGTGACGCTGTGACTGTCCTGAAGTCTACAATCATCTCCACTGTCTTCTGGGCGTTGAACTTGAGATGGGTTAAGACCAGGCGTTCAGCGGTGCCTTGTCGGGAGCCTTTGTGGGAACTGTGGCGTGAGCTGAGGCTGCGAAGCGGCCGGTTGAATGAGGGGGAGGCGGAAGAGAGAGCAGAGACAACAAGAGATAAAGGGATAGGCCTGTCTAATAGGGCTTCTGGGTAATTAGAGGTGTGGTTAAAGAGTGGAGGCGTGGTCACTGGAGGAGTAGGAGGTTCAATTCAATTCAATTTATTTTTTTAATGCCCAAAATCACCTGTGCAAAGTGCACCTGTTTGTGCGTCTTCTTCAAACAACTGCAGAACCAACCGATGGTTTGGGAGTAACAGACAGGGCTAAGACGAGGGAGAAGGCAAGTCATCTGGTTTTTCCTGGCGTACATGTAAACGTAGTGTGAGTGATTGGTGGTAGTCTGAGCCCCCCTGTGATGGAGTGGATTGGCAGCCTCATTTCTGTTACCACACAGGACAGCTGTGTTCAGAAAAGGTTACTGTCTATGCATCCTAAATAAATTAACATATTTTTACATGTTCAGATCAAGTCCACGGCCAGTTGTACCCTCTGAGAAAGTACTACTACATCGACGTTAATAAAACATGGCACGACGCTCGAGCGTACTGCAGAGAAAACTACCACGACATCGCCATGTTCCACAACTTTGAGGACATCCAACTGCTGTCCAAACCTCAACCCTTCAGCAGTGACTTTGCTTGGATCGGCTTGTTAGATGATGAGACAGTCTGGAGACCACACATGGGAAACGCCGTTAAATCATGGACGTGGTCGGCGACAGGGAGCGACCAAGTAGAACGGGCTACCAAAACTTTGCATATCCAAAGGACCCCGATAACTACGCTGCAAATGAGCTGTGTGTCGTTATGGCGGAAACTGGCTTATGGAGAGATATCAGTTGTACTAATGTTTATACCTTTGTCTGCTTCACAGGTGAGTACATTCTGTAAGGTCGGGTGTAGTTCAAATTTCATAATTTGTCCCCTGATACGAGCATGTTCACATCAAATAGAGTTGATTTGTTCTCAATTACAAAAACATTGGACATGATGGCCAAGTTCTCACTTTACTCTGCTTCTTGGTCAGATTTCCCTCAAATGAGTAAGTCCCTTCAGATCCTGGTAAAATGTTATTTATTAACCGTTATTAAGACAGGGAGGGCCCATTTACAAGAGAGCCCTGTTAAAACACAAGAAAATACAAGAAAACCTTCACACAATAAAACAAAACATGTCCAATTTAACTTTAAAGACTCCATTAAAAACATAATGTTTGTATTGGGACAAGTTGCTCCAGTTTGAGGGTCCTGAACCCTCTTCCACTTCTCCGGACCATCAAAACATCAAGCTGTTTTTCCAAACTCAGAGTTTCCCAGATGGAAAGACAATCTGATAAACATTTGCAACTGCGTCACACAGTTCATACAGTTTACCTTCAGGAGAGAGGGCCAATAGTGGGGAAGGTTTCCACATGGGGTTTAATAAATAAAAGGGGATGTTGCTCTCTGCTAGAGAGGTTAAACTCACTTTTGACATAAAATATGTACAATAATGAGTGAGATTCCTGTAAAAGATATGAAGACACTGTGGTCAATGGAATCGGTTGTACGCTGTACAACATTGTAGCATCAGCACCGATGAGGGTAGTTTGAACATATATATTATATATTCAGATGTAAATCTATATTGAATTTATGCTTCAGCTTCATCACAAATCCTCTTTATGTTGTCAGATAATGGCACCGACATCACTTATACGTATGTCTCCTCTGGACGGTCGTGGGCTGCTGCCTTAGCCTACTGTCGACTGCACCACACGGACCTGGTGATGATCGAGGACGCTGAAACTCATCTGAAAATCTTTAACTCCAAACCAGCCACATACATCTGGATTGGACTGTCCCGAAAGGCCTGGGCGTGGGCCGATGGGAGCCCAGTCACATATAGCAACTGGCAGGCAGGAAAACCCACCAACAATGGATACGATTACTGTGTGGCAGAGGTGGTGGAAACGCATCAGTGGCACACCGCCGGATGTTCAAACCTCAACCCCTTCATCTGCCACCGAGGTAAATACAGCACTCATTTGAATAGAGGTTCTGCAGATCACATGACAGCATTCTGAGTTTTAGCAGTGAGAGGCCAAAACGCTAGAGTCAATGGAGAGAAATGACAGCACAAAACACTCTTGACCTTTCTCTCCTTTAATAGGATGTTTTTGTTTAGGCCATTAAAGGACACATATTATACTAAATACACACTTTGGGGCTTTTAACCATACTCTAACATAGCATGTTCTAATATAGCATTTAGATTGATGAATCCTGGTTAGAAAGTTCTCTCCCTCCTTGCTTAACAGAAAATAATTGAGAAGCACTGACTTTAATGGAGAACAAGGGAAAAGTCTCATCACTAAAATATGCCATAAAGAAGATTGAGTTGTGTAAAATATCCAATGTTCATGTGAAACAACAAGTCAACAATTCATTGATTTGCTGGACATGAAAACTTAAAAAAAAAAAATGCTGCTCAACCTTCCGGCTGATTGGCCGAATTATAAGATGATAAAATGGTTTTCTTGCTGATGATCCGTTGCAAAAAGACACAAAAATGGGCAGAAGGTGAATAGTGAAGTTGTCAATGGCAGAATGCATCTTTGATTGTCTAGAAAAATGACTCATGCATTACTTATGTGTACACGTGACAGACCCCACTTCCATTTTACTGTAGTGTAACAATCCAGTTCTTGAAAAAAAGAAGCTTTGATTTGGTGTAATGTGTGTAGCAAACCCAGTTATAACATAGTAATAGAATAGAAATAACATTAAATATAAATAATATTCTTTTTAACAGTGTACACCCTGATGAACAAAGTCAAAGTGAACATCCGTAGCAGTGCAAACCTGGCTGATCCTTCTCTTCACACCCAGATCCTGCAGAAGGTAAAAACCATCTGCCTTTAAAGTATATTTCTCTGATAAACAACAGTTTTAATCCTGGTCTTGTTTGGTAGCTGGTGGAGGAGCTCAGAGCTCGCGGTTACCATGTCTCCAAACTGAGATGGAGCGTCGAGCCTCAGAAAGAGAAATGAAGACTTCAAAAGACCGTTCTCATTGTTTTATCCTGTTTACCAGACAAATGATTGAAGTGTGATGAGTAGTGTATTGAATAGATAAGGTTTGGTGCTTTGGTAGAGGTAGAGACATCAGTGAAACGGTGAAGACAGAGTACGGCACATTCACTCGTTATAGGTTGGGTTGACGACACATCAGAATATTCTGGTTTTTCCCATCAATTATCATTGGTAGAATTTGGCATTGAAATTTCATAATGCAAATATTTTAACCTGGTTTAGGTCAATTGTCTCTGTTATCACTGAGCAAAAAACAGACAGAAAGTTCACCATCTCATCCGTCATGAACTAAGGGGCATATTTATTAATAAGTAATAAAGTGCGATTACTCACAAAGGTGAGATGGCGCTGGAAGATGGCGCTAGAAATCCTCAAGGAAAAAATCTTGTATCAGATTAAAAACTCTACAATTTAGTTCCGGGTCATGGAGGTGCGCTGAGTTGACACACTTCACACCACTGCTGCAAAACATGGTTTTAAAATCATCGTTTGATGACCACCTAATCCAAAAGAACAAGGACGAGAGATGAGTAAACAAGGAAGACACCAGTCCGGTAGCGCCACAGGACCAAAATAGACAAAGCTGATGGCCCACCGCTCCATTGGAAAACAGCCTACATCACAAACTAACAAGGCTACCGAGGCTAACAAAGTTAGCGTGGCTGACAAACCTGAGAGCTGAGAGGGTTAGCTACCATAACTCCAGCAGTGTCAGGGGCAGTGATCGAAAAACTCAAAGCAGATGGAATAACCGGACCACGCATAGGGTAAGTCGAGCAGCATATTTCAGACAATAGGGACGATCTGCAGACAGTAAGGGTCAAGATGGAGGCGCTGCGGGCGCCAGGGTGATGACGCTGTAGTCTGAGAACAATAACATGAAAAATAAGCAGTATCAGAAGTAGCATCCTTCAATGTGAATGGCATACTGAATTCAATCAAACGAACAGAAATTTTGACAAAAATGAAAAGAGAAAGAATAGACATTTTTGTAATAGACACATTTGAATAATATTGAAAATCAAAAACCAACAAAATGCTGTTGTAAAAAATCCTATTATTCATTCATTCAGGCAAACATAGAAGGGGAGTTGCAATATTGATCTCAAACTGAATAGTTTTTTAACAGAGTCTTGAATGTAAGGATAAAGAAGTCAGATATCCATCCATCCATCTTCTTCCGCTTTATCCGGGGCCGGGTCGCGGGGGCAGAAATCTAAGCAGGGACTCCCAGACGTCCTTATCCCCAGACACTTCCTCCGACTCCTCCGGGAGGATCCCGAGGCGTTCCCAGGCCAGCCGAGAGACATAGTCCCTCCAGCGTGTCCTGGGTCTTCCCCGGCCTCCTCCCGGTGGGACATGCCCGAAACACCTCCCTAGGGAGGCGCCCAGAAGGCATTCGGAAGAGATGCCCGAGCCACCTCAGCTGGCTCCTCTCGACGTGGAGGAGCAGCTGCTCTACTCCGAGCTCCTCCCGTGTGACTGAGCTCCTCACCCTATCTCTAAGGGAGCTCCCAGCCCCCCTGAGGAGGAAACTCATTTTGACCGCTTGTATCCACGATCTTGTCCTTTCGGTCATTACCCAAAGCTCATGACCATAGGTGAGGGTAGGAACGTAGATTGACTGAAATCTTCGCATTCGGCCTACACTGGACGTGCCCAACTCAAGAGGCACTGGAGGAACAATTAACAAGAAGTTCCATCTCTTATTGAAGACTATAGGATTGATTGATATATGGAGGGAAATGAACCCTAGGGCATGCTAGTATTGTTCTCAATAAAGACAGATCTAAAATCACTGAAGCAGATCCTATCTGCATTTCTGTGAAATCGGAAGAAAGTTGAAAAAACACACTGTGAAAGTTCAATTCCTGCTTAATAACCCTTAGTTTGAGGATAAAATGTCCAACAACATTAAGACGTATCTGGAGGAAATTGACACTGGGGAAATTCCTGTGGGATGCTTCCAAAGCTTGTCTTGAGAGGACAAATGATAGCCATAGCCTCTGATAAAAAGAAACAAAGGGGGAAAAAAGCTAAACGATCTGCAAGAAAAAATGTAATTGTTGGAGGAGAACCATGCCAAAAAGGGGTCTCCTAAAATCCTAAAAGAAATTAAAAAGATAAGAGGAGAAATTAATGATCTTTACAATGTGATTCATTGAGTGAAAGGCAAGGGTGGACTGGCATACGAGGATATTCCCGGTGGGCTGATGGGCAAATGGGCCGGTGTTTACCGAGCGGTAGAGGAGGTGAGCAGCGTCGCCGGGCTCCGTCGGCCCCTGCCTTAGCTGTGTCGGCCCTGAATTGAGCGCCCGGTTAACTTGTGTCATGATCCTTCACTTCCCCAAACTGTTTCCCCACTGCCCGGACACTTTTCCCCACTGTGGCGCGTTCGAGGGGGCACACTCGACGCCTACGCACCACACTCACCTGCTGCTGCTGTCGCTGCCTCCTGTTCGGTGGGCCAACCCGAGGAAATGCCCAGTGCCGGTTTAAAGCGCAAGTTGGCGCAAATTTCAATGAAATGCGTATTTTTGTTATCTATCATTGTTTCCTTCACTATTGGTGGCTCGGCCATATGGAGGGCTACGGGATTTTAGTCTGAATTAAAGGGGCCATATGATTTTGATGGTTTTTGTTGATTTATGCCATTTTGTGTTTCACCCCTATCAATTGTTTATTTGGTTTGCCCAAGGGAGGGGCTAGGGGGTTTAGAAGGGAGCTCTGCTCATTGTTGGGGAGAGCGCCAAGGAGAGAATACCATGTTTTGGTTTTTGGTTTTTGTATTTTTTAAGTATTTTTTTCACGGAACCTAAAACTAACCCATGACAACAACATAAAGTATAAAGGTCTTTTACCAGACTGTAAAGGAGAATCATCTGAAGAGCTTAGATGTAGGGATGGGACACATGAAAATATTTTCATTTTTTTCAAATTTCAAGGTTTTTATTCAAAAATATAATTATTTTTGCTATGGATGGATTTAGCCTATTTCTTTTGCTATCACTTCTCCTGCCTTAGAAGTCTCTCACATGGTACACTTGTTGCTTGGATGCACCGGTATTTTTTGGACAATATAAACAAATGGTGAAATAGCACAGCTCTCTTCTTCCAACAGAGCAAAGGGTCTTCTGCCCGGGAAACAGTGGCAATGTTTGGGGACGGCCCGATGGTCAAGTGGTTTAGTCACAACCTCATGAGTTCAAACCCCAACAAGTTATTACGGAATATTTTCCATGAAATGTAAAGACAGTTTTAGACTAATTTTAAGGTCTGTGTAAAGACAATAAACAGAACAAAAATAAAATGTTTATTTAAAAAATAGGCTAAAAAACTGTAGAGTGTACAGGCACTGCCTACTATCTAAATCAGGGGTGTCCAAACTATGGCCCGGGGGCCAAATGCGGCCCTCAGACCAATTTTTGTTGGCCCTCTAGCTTCCTGCTAAGTTGGCCCAAAATACAAAAAGTAGTACTTTTTACTGTAAAATTGGAAAAATGTAAAACATTTTATGTTAGAACAATAATATTGGGTTGGTATAAGTCTTAACAAAGGTATGGAGGTGTATGGAAACTATAACAAATGCAACATTTTGAATGGTTCACTTCATTGTCGGGTTGTCTGTGGCCTTCTGGTCTGTGTAAGTTTCAATATGCGGTCCTCAGTGGAAAAAGTTTGGACACCCCTGATCTAAATCATACATTTTGCCGTTTTACGTTTTTACAATGACTGAAAGTTATGATTTGGACAGCACAATGCTTGGGCTTGGTTAACTTACCGCTTCACTCTATTTCATAAAGCCTAATAATAAATCACTGTCAGAAAATCGCTGCTATATGTTGCCTCTCACAAAACCAACGAGTGACAGATGATTTTAACACCTTTTTTTAAACTTTGAGGGCGTTAGGTGAGGTGAGGCTGTTTTGTGATTTGCTGAAACCCCTGTCAATCAAACCCAGACTCGATACGGATGCCCCCTTGTGACACACTTGTGAAACAACAGGGGTTCATGGACCCTTGTTTAGCCCAAGTCACGTGACATGCTCGTTTTGAATCGTGTTTTGGAGCAGTGTTTAAACGCGCATGCGCTTCGGGGTTTTGAAACAGTGTCGAATCGCCTGTTTCAAAACAGCCATCCCTCCTTTGATGAGTTGAAAGAATCCTTTGGCTTAGAAAAACAGGACTTTTATAGGTATTTACAAATAAGAAGTTATCATAAACAAGACTCAAGAGGCATGATGACCATCATAGCCCTCTGACTGAAATATTTATTAAAGCATATAAATCTGAGCTTTCAATGGGACTAATATCTAAATTGTACAAGTTTATTAACAATTTGGGCACTCACTCTACTGATTACATGAAGGGTAAATGGGAAAGAGAGGGTCACTTTGTTCTGGAGGATGAAGAGTGGGAAAGTATGTGTATATCTCATTGGAGAACCACAAAGTCACATGTTTGGAGGGAATTCTGTTGGAAAAATGTCTCGTTCTTGTCAAAGTGCCCATTACTCACAGGGAAATGCAGAGTGTTGGAGAGGATGTGGCAGCAGGAGGTAAACCACTATCATGTGTTTTGGGATTGTCCTTGTTGTTCACTAATATTGGACTGAGATCAAAGCCTTACAGACAATTTATGACCATCCCACTGGATTTCAGAACTATGTATTTGGGCCTCAGGACTCCTGCCATGGACACAACCAGCAGGTATCTCTGGAACATCCTCCTGGCTGCAGCGAAAAAAGCTCTCACAAAAAATGGATGACACAAAATGCTCCAATGATCAAGGACTGGACTAACATCATAATGGAGATCTGTAACATGGAAAAAAATTACATTCAGACTTAATCTGAAAATGGACACATTTAACAGACTTTGGACTGAATGAGATATTTTTCTTTTAGAGTTTTCTAAGCCATGATTTAATTAAATGTATTATTTGTTATATTTTTTCATTTTAGATTCATTTTCTCAATTATTAATTAATTATGACAGTATTAATTAATTATTATTGGTTGGATGTCTGCTGTTTTTATTTTGTATTTGCTCCCCCTCTCTGGTGGCGTCCCCTTTTTCCTGTGTTTGTTTTTGTGTGTTGTTTAAATTTAAAAAATAAAAACATTCCAATTAAAAAAATATATATAATTATCCAGTGTCATGGAGTCAGGGAAATCAAGGCAATCAGAAATCAATAAAATCTAAAATGACCGTGTACAACTATATAGTAATTATATAGTTGTATAAAAAACAGCCCGTTTTCCCCTCACTTCTGCTGCTGAAGCTTGGCTGAAGTCTTTTAGTGGCCCCTACAGGCCGCTGGGCAGTACTGCATGGGAAGCTTGGTTCTGCTTTTACCACAGCAGCGCATTCTGTGACGGTGTTCAGAGGTCCGGTCATGCTCTGCTCTCTAACATGAGCTTTCAGAACCAGAGCGAACAGCAGCTTCTTTTAGAGGTCTGCACATGTGCTCTGAGGACCACACAGCCTCAGACCCATGGATCTATGCTCAAACCACGCTGAATAAACCTGTGTGAGAATCAAGGATGTTTGCAGGTTTTGCCCAAACTGAGCATGTGCAGATGAGAAGTGAAGCAACAGCAGCGCCAAGTTTTTAAAAATCCTTATTTTCCGTGTTTGTAATTCAGGCTCTGTTCATGTTTCTAATGATTAGATATTAGTTAAAAAAAATTGCAGTCATTTAACATCACATAGTACTAATTTGTGTAATAAATTGGTTGTGAAAGATATAAGATTTAATCCAATCAGCACCTATCTCAGGTATGGAAATTTAGCTCAGGAGGATAGGCCTTTGCCCTTCACGCAGGAGACTGGGATTCAAATCCCAATTTTGCATGTTAGATTTGCTTGTTTTTTCACTTTTGTGTTAGCCACTAAATATTGAACAGCCCAAGTCTGCTTGCCCATCCATAAAAGTCATCGTACGCTACGATAATCAAAAGAAAAAGGAGGTTGTGGTTTACCTTGTCTGGAAAATGTGTATTAAAACATACAAACTATTATTTTCTTCATTTTAAGATGGTTGATCAAAGTTGTGTATCAAACAGCACTGAGATTCAAGGTCTGGATAACAAAAGGTATATCTTTTTTACCTTATGGTTTACTACTAAAATCCTCAAATTGGATGTAAAACACAATAGAAGTGATAGGATGGATAAAAATATCTGTGAAATATACTTTTAGAATGTTCCGAGGATGCTGGAGAATTGGGCCTTTTCAACAAGAAGTGAACATATGACTACTTTTTTTCTCATGTTTTTTATTTTGTATATGTTTGAATTGTTATTATATATATATTTTTATGGTTCTGGTCTTGTTCATGAACATGCCTTATATGGTGAAAAGTAGGTGTCATACCCTCAGCCACCAGAGGAGTTTCCAGCAGTATGTATAGCCTTAATCAAACTCTCAATTCAGACTTTGCATATGAAAATACTGCTCCATTTAGTCAGTGACAAAATTAGCACCACACTCAGAAGGACTGTGGACCATCTGCAGACACCAGCTCACATTTCTATTATATTGGTGAGTATCAAACGTTCATTTTTGTCATTCGTCTCATGTATATTTTCAATATCCGTACAAACAATATATTTGAATATATTTTTAACATGTTGTGTCTGTTGTGAGCAATATTGACAAAATGAAAATGCAGATTAAAAAAAAAAAAAAAAATCCCGATGACAAATTATGACAATCCATCAGAAATGGTGTGAGTACAAACTACTACTCATTTTCTTTTCTTTTTTGCAAATGGAAATGCTCGTCGTAGGAGACATTCGCTTTTTCATTCTTCAAATTGGAGAAACACACTTTGAGAAGGGAAACTGAACAGATTTATGTTGTAAAATATCTACAATAAAGAAAAAAAAAAATAAGCCTTGATTATTTTACAAAAGTATAGACGTATTTTCAGAATAATTGTATTTGGGATTAAATTAATGTTATCAACATATGACTATTTATTCCCTGTAAAAAGTCGGACTAAACTCAATGGAACACCTTTGGGCAAGCCACCATTCAGCCGCAGCCAGGTCGACTGATCAGGGCGTAAAGTTCCCCAAAAGCCGTTCTGCTTTGACCCTGTCCACTCTTTCAGCCTGAGCAGCAGGTCAGCAGTAATAGCTTCCTAAACATGGACACTTTTACAAAGTGTCCAATAGAATCGCATATACATTTATCTTGAGACCAGTGGGGCCAATCCCCTCTGTTTGTCCCTGCATGATGAACAGTTTGGTTCACATTTGGTGATGTTATCAGTTATCTCCCGCAGCGCTGTGAAAATCACTGGGTCTATCCTGCTCCTGGTCTCCTCCGGAGCAGAGCCTAGCTCAGAGCTTGAGCTCCGTTTGTGGGCAGATGTGGAAGCAGGGTCTGTAGTCGCAGCGGGGTTTATTTTTTTGGTGTAACATCGCTAGCCTAACTCTCGTGCTCGTGTGCTTTTTCGGTTTCTTAGTTTTCAAGAATATAAGTGTCCAAGCTCTGCTGCCATATAGATATGCTCCCATATCTATATCTGCTTCCGCGCAGAAGTGATGAACAGAATATATTCCATTTCAATATCAAATTTCCAGTTTTAACAATTTTTGAGAGTTAAATGTCTCCCTGTATGGAACTATGTGATCAATCCTTTTGAATGCCATAGTTTCACTGTGATGTTGATGGCAGGTCTGTGAACTGGAACTGAAAATGGCTTGTGCCTTCCTCTTGTTGCTTCTTTTGGGTAAGATCCTTCTCTTTTGTTATTTGTATGTCTGAGGTTTTGGCCTCATGTTTTTATGTTTGTATATCATAAAGAGTCTAGTTTAGTTTAGACAAAACAAGTATTTACATAGACATAAAGAGTATACATCACAGTTTAACTTTGCACGATTAAAACAGTCCATAAAATACATATCACGACACATCTATCAATCAAATCAATCAAAATAAAAAAGTCATAATTATTAATGGGTGTGTACAATAACATTTACATATTACACACACATTTCCGGAGCATGTGGTGTTGCATGTCATGAATCGGTTAACAAGGCTCTACATTAGGCTTATCAAGAGGGGACAATATTTATTGTTAATGCTGACAAGTTTGATTCTTCCAGAGGTATGACACACTGCCCCCTGGTGGAAGTCTATACAGATGTGAACTGAACAAAGTGCTTAAGAGGTTATTTAGAATTCATTATACCATTCAAATTGTGGCTAGTTTTTGTATATTGTCGAAGTTTAGCAGTCTGTATTTTTGTACGACAAGGCAATGGTGAGGCTGTCATGTTGCATTAAAATCACAGAACAGATAAAGACATAAAAGAGAAGAGTGCGGATTAAATCCTTTCAGTCATATGCACAGCTAAACAAAACTGTTTGAGTCTGGATTTGAACATTGTCAGATTAGAACCTGTCTCAAATCCTCAGGACGAGATTTTAGCTGCATAAAACTGAAAAGCAGATTCTCCATGTTTAGTCCTGACTCTGGCACCAGCAGGAGGCCGGTCCATGTTTAGTCCTGACTCTGTCACCAGCAGGAGGCCGGTCCATGTTTAGTCCTGACTCTGGCACCAGCAGGAGGACGGTCCATGTTAAATCCTGACTATGGCACCAGCAGGAGGCCGGTCCATGTTTAGTCCTGACTCTGGCACCAGCAGGAGGACGGTCCATGTTTAGTCCTTACTCTGGCACCAACAGGAGGCCGGTCCAGGTTTAGACCTGACTCTGGGCACCAGCAGGAGGCAGGTCCATGTTTAGTCCTTACTCTGGCACCAGCAGGAGGCCGGTCCATGTTTAGTCCTTACTCTGGCACCAGCAGGAGGTAATTAGAAGATCTAGAGTGTGCCCTCTGCTGTGGGTGGGGCCACTCACGTGCTGAGTAAGACCGAAAGTTTCAAGGACAGCATGAAGCTCTTTAGTGTATCTGTCACAGATATTATCAACATGAACATTGAAACCACCTGTTACGACCAAACCATCAAAGTCTGTGCATACGACTGAAAGCATCTCAGTAAAATCATCAATAAAACTTTGGTGAGGAGGCTTGTATAAAACAATGAACAGAATGGATGGAGACTGTTTTACCTCAATTTTAAAGGATACGTACTCAAATGTTGAAAACACCCCAAAGGACAACCTGTGGGTAACTATTTCATCTCTAACAAAAGCACACACACCATCTCCCTTTTTATTTTCTCGTGTTTTGGATTCAGACTTAAAGTTGGGTGGAGTAGATTCTACTAGAACTAAATTTCCTGTATTTTTGGCAAGCTAAGTTTCAGTTAAAAACATAAAATCCAATTAAAAGAATGATTTGTTACATAAGGATCTGACATTTAGCACAGCAAGTTTCAGACTAGTTTCAGTGGGACTGGGCGTTATCTTTTTGCAGGGAATATGAATCAAATTTCTCAGATTGGGCAGTCTGACTCGCATTTTTTTGTTTTCCCGTCTTTGTGATGTGACTACAGAAATAGCACTAGGGGAGGCTGTTTTTACACCGGGCCCTGGGTTGGTTTGATTTTTATTATGACTATAAGTCCCGGCAACGCTGAGACCCAATACATCCGAGCTATGGGAGATACCAGGTGAAAGGCGAGGGGGGATAGGTGGGGGGGCTTTTGTTGGTGTAGCGTGAGCCGGTGAGAGTTTGGGACTAGGTTAAAGGCGGGGGGGTTTAGGGGCGGTTTTTGTCTGTATAGCAGCAGTCAGGGGAGAGTTCATCATCGTTAGAACTCTTGATCTTATTAATTCGGTGTGATTGGAGCCATCTTAATGCCTGATTTGATCAGATATTCAAGATGGCTGGGAAGACCCCTGGTGAGAGTGGAGATGGAAAGGAGAGTGAGGAATTTGTAGTGGGTGTAGATGTTGCAGGGGGGATCCAGGGCTGCTCTGAGGGCAGGGGCGATGGCAGGGATGCTGCCGGGCCTGTCACAGATGGGTCCAAGGCCTTTGATTGGGACCGTGCGGGAAAGAACTGAAATCACTCCTGTGCTGGGCGCGGCGGAGATTGTTGTGGTGCTGCTGCTGATGAGTCCTTCGCTGGAGGCGGTGGAGGTGATCGTGCAACAGATGCAGTTGAATCCTTTGCTGGTGGTGGAGCGGCTGCTAATGAATCCTTTGGTGGAGGTTTTGGTTGTGGCACTGCTGATGTTGAAGCATTTGCTCGGTCTCTGGCTGATGGAGCAGGAAACCTTCTCTTATTCCCCTCTTCTCTTCTCTTCTGCTCAGAACCCTGTCCCGGGATGGGACAGGGTCCCTGTCCCCCAGTCCAATGCCTCAGAGCGTGGAGCAGGTTCTCTGTCAGTACCCTCACTCCACCTCTGCATAGGTGTGGGCCATTTCTGTTAAACAGGTCCTCTCATTTCCAGAATAGATAGAAGTTCTCAATGTAGTGCAATCCTCTAGGTGCACACTCTTTAGACAGTCATGTGTTCAGCTGAGGCAGCCGGCTAAACTTGTTTACCTTCCTGTCAATGTTTGGAAGAGGTCCACTTATGAATGTTTTTATTTCAATTTTATCAAGCACATCGAATAACTCCAAGAAGTCTCTTTTCAAGACTTCAATCTGTTCGCGCTGTATATCCACTGCTCTCACGTGCACAATCAGCTGTTTAGCTCCTTGATATGTGGCCAAAACATCAGAAATGTGTGACGAGATCTCAGTGATTGTGGCGCTGGGAAAAGAATGTGTTTTCATTTTTTCATGCATCACGTGACTTATCGCACCATCCCCAATCAAGACGACCTTGACGTTTGGCACAGATTCTCTCTCTATCTCTGTCTGCCTTTTCACCACGTCATGCCTCCCATTTTTCCTTTGTTCATTTATTTCAGTCTGTGAAAGTGGTAAAAATCTGTTTGTAAACTGTATTTTAGGTTATGTTACATTATCTTTGTATCGCTTAGGCTTTGCACCGAGATTGTGCCAGGCACGGTCTTTAGAAAGTTTTGGGAACGACACAGAGTCAGTCCAGTTTAGGTTGAAAGTGGCTGTTTTTCTAAGAAATGTGGACTTCTTATCACTGGATGACACTGGAATTGTATCGTGCAGTCCTTTTTCAGATTCCAAAGCAAATATCTCTGCTTGTAATTCATGAATTTCTTGTTGATATTTCCAACAGTGCTCACAAGAGTTTGGTTCCCTTCTTCCGGACATGTCGCTGGCTCGTCAGATTTGTTGATTAAAACTCTAAAAATTATTTTAAAATCGTTGGTTTACTTTAAAAAAAAGTCCGAATTTTAAATGTTTGGAAGAAAAAAACGGATTCAAAAGCAAAATAAATAGGGAAAGCAGCTATAATAAGCAGGACCAAGCAGAAAAGCGTCTGCACTCTCCAGAAGCACGAATCAGAAAGTCCAATAAGACTTAACCACTTCATCCAGATACGACTTTAACCAATTTAGAGCAGTACCAGTGATGCCCACCCAGTCCTCTAGTCTCTGTAAGAGAATTCCATGATTGACAGTGTCAAAAACAACTCTCAGATCTAACAATTCAATTACATTTATTTTTTTGTAACGCCCAAAATCAACAACAGTTGCCTCAAAGAGTGAAATAGAGAAGCACACTACACAGAGGCTGAAAGACCCACATTTTTTAGGGCCTTTAAAAATGTTCCAGAGTGAGGAGACATGTCAAATGTATGTGTGACTGAGTGAGTGTTTCTAACAAACTGCACTGCACTGACTTTAGAAATGTGGTGGGTAACACATCAAGCATGTGGAGGGACTCAGACTGTTATGATCTTTTGGACAGTTTAGTCAGTTACAGGAGTTACACTTTTGGCCTGCAGGCTTTAGCTGACAGGAAAGTGCAGCAGGAAAATGGGGATGAGACAGGAATGACATGCAGCTAATTCTATCTCACAACGCTGAGCTGTCTATGCATTCTAAATGAATTCACATATTTTTACATGTTCAGATCAAGTCCACGGCCAGTTGTACCCTCTGAGAAAGTACTACTACATCGACGTTAAGAAAACATGGCACGATGCTCGAGCGTACTGCAGAGAAAACTACCACGACATCGCCATGTTCCACAACTTTGAGGACATCCAACTGCTGTCCAAACCTCAACCCTTCAGCAGTGACTATGCTTGGATCGGCTTGTTAGATGATACGACAGTCTGGAGACCACACATGGGGAACGCCGTTAACTCATGGACGTGGTCGGCGACAGGGAAACCAAGTAGAACGGGCTACCAAAACTTCAACTATCCAAGCGAACCCAATTACTCCGCTGCATTAGAGCTGTGTGTCATTATGACGAGAACTGGCTTATGGCACGATGTCATGTGTGCTGATGTTAATCGCTTTGTCTGCTTCACAGGTGAGTACATTCTGTAAGGTAGGTTCATACAGTTTACCTTCAGGCAGCCTATAAGCGAACTCAGCAGCCGCTTAGGGCCCCGAGGCGTTAAAAGGGCCCCCAATCCAGCAACCTGAATTATGCGAAGTGCAAGCGCAGTGTGTGCCACTAGCGTAGTAGCACTGTTGCTGCGCAAACAGTGTAGTCGTGCTGCTAGCGCGGCAGCGCACACAGCGGTAATATATAATGCACAAACTGGCAACCAAGGCACCTGACAAGTGCTGATTGGTCATCTTCATTGTGCGCGAGCAGAAAGAAAGCAAGACATAAACACAACAGTAAGTGGTCATTATGCCCAAAAGAACATATCCCTCCGGTGCCGAAAGACGAAATAAGTTTAAATGAAGGCAATTAAGCATAACATTTACACCAGCCTGGTAGTGTCAGCAGCAGGTGAGGGAGTGAGGTGGCGGCTATGCCACAGGTCGCTAATAGGCGGACTCCGATGCGGATCTGGACCATGGATCTATTATAATAACTGGATAAGGCACGCCCCCTCTGTCCGCGATCCAAATTGAGCAGTGGCTGCTCCGCTGGACTGCAGCCTCAGGCACCAACCATTTCAACAGTTTGGCCTGTAAAATTACCGAAAGTGCGAAATTCTTTTTAGTCTAAAAATAAAATAGAAGGAATGTCACTCTTTTACCGTTTCTAAAATCCTTAAAAATCAAATTTTTAACGTCACGGCGAACATGTACGCGCTCTGACCGCGCACGCACTCCTCGTGAACGATCATCAGAAGAGCGCGTGTCGGACGAAAACCAAACAGAAGACAGAGACGAGACAAACGAGACACGTACATTGTGTGTTATGTCATTTCGCACGTTTTCACACATCATTTAATTTGAAGTGTAAATGAACGATTACACAGTTCACACAGGCTAACACAAGCTAACACAAGCTAACACAAGCTAACACAAGCTAACACAAGCTAACACAAGCTAACACAAGCTAACACAAGCTAACACAAGCTAACGTTTAGCTACACAAAAAGAAGCATTCATGAGTTCACAGCTCACGCTTCCTGCAAAGAAACCATTATTTTCACTTTACAACATGAAACCTTTATCATTATACATTTCGTAACCATTTCAAGACCACTCCAAAAGTCCGCACTAACTGTCTTTCACGCGTTCTGCTGTCGCCGTGCTCGTTCCCGACGCCAAAGCGACATGGCGATGTCGTCATAAAAGGGGAGGCACTAGACTCCCTATTCAGGAAGTAACGCGGAAGTAGGGAACTTTTTTGGAGACATGCGCCAATGAGCACACGCCATAGGTTTGAATTGGGCGCCATTTTGTCTTCCGGGGGCTTGATCTGGACCCAAGCGCCGTCTCGTCCGAACCCGAACCTCTGACATGAAACTTTGGAGTGAACAGTGTTCGCCCCTCATTCACACAGAACGAGCAGTGTCGCGTGTGTTAGAGATGAGCGGGTTCTAAGAAATAGTTTCTAATGAAATGGTTAAGTTTGTGTCTTTCCTTTGCATCCCCTCTCTTTCACTCCCTCCCTCTCTCTCCCTCTTTCTCTCCCTCCCTCTCCCCTCCTCTCTCGCCCTCTCTCTCCGTCTCGCTCTCTCTCTCCCTCCCTCTCTCTACCTCTCTTTCCCTCTCTTTCCCTCGCTCTCCCTCTCTCTCCCTCCCTCTCTCTCCTTCTCACTCCCTCTCTCCTCGTTCCCCCTTTCTCCCTCTCTGTCTCTCTCCCCTTTCCTCTCTCTCTCTCCCTCTCTCTCCCTGTCTCTCTCTCCCTCTCTCTTCCTCCTTCTCTCTCCCTCTCTCTTTGTTCCCTCTTTCTCCCTCTCTCTCCCTCTCTCTCTCTTCCTCTCTCTTCCTCTCTCCTTGTTCCCTCTTTCTCCCTCCCTCTCTCTCTCACCCTCCCTCTCTACCCCTCTCCTCTTCTCTCTCTCTCTCCCTCTCTCTCTCCTTCTCTCTCCCTCTCTCTTCCTCTCTCGCCCTCTCTCTCCTGATTCCCTCTCTCTCTCTCTCTCCCTCACCCTCTGCCTCCCTCTATTTCCCTCTCTCTCCCTCTCTTTCCCGCTCACCCTCTCTTTCCCTCGCGCTCCCTCTCTCTCCCTCCCTCTCTCTCTCTCCCTCCCTCTCTCTCTACCTCTCTTTCCCTCTCTCTCCCTCTCTTCCTCTCTCTCCCTAGCTCTCTATCTCCCTCTCCCTCCTTCTGTCTCTCTACCTCCCTCTCTCTCCTTCTCACTCCCTCTCTACCTCTCTCTTCCTCTCTCTCCTCGTTCCCCTTTCTCCGTCTCTATCTCTCTCCCCTTTCTCTCTCTCTCTCTTCCTCTCTCTCTCCCTCTCGCTCTCTCCCTCTCACTCCCTCTCTCCTCGTTCCCTCTCTCTCTCCCTCTTCCTCCCTCTCTCTGTCACACTGACTGACGAGAGGAACGTAAAGGTTTTTGCATGTAACGGCCATCAGCCAATCAATGGGGGGGTACCCCCAGACCCCCCTGTTGAATGTGGCTGTAGGTCCTTTACACCTCTACAAATATATTTGTAACAACATCTCTAAGAGACGTGTTATTTATACAGGGAGTAGAGATGATGTCAGCGGAATACTAAGTTGTGTTGTGGAGCAAGTTCCTAGTTTGTAAATTGTTCAGACAATGGCAATAAAACTTGCTTAAGGCCCCCTAAGGACAAATAGTGGGGAAGGTTTCCACATGGGGTTTAGTCAATAAAAGGGGATGTTGCTCTCTGCTAGAGAGGGCAAACCAACGTTTGATATAAAATATGTGCAATGATGAGTGAGATTCCTGTAAAAGGTATGAAGACACTGTGGTCAATGGAATCAGGAAGCTTCAGAGTCGTGGAGGAAACGTGTGAATATTGTCACAATAATCAAATATGAACATAATGAATTAATGTATAAAATAGCATGCATCTTATACAAAAAGACCATTTTTATTAAAGGAGAGTTTGGTGTCCATCCTAATGTCTCGATACTTGTAGGAGCTGACCATTTCAATGTGGTTTCCTTCAAGAGTGAGAATAACATTCAGGACTGGTTTTTAAAACATGTTCATGAGTAAGGAGACATTGCTGAAACATGGTAAAAAACTGGCTCAAGATTTTGGTGGCTTCTTCAGGGATAGAGGCTACGCTGTACAACATGGTAGCATCAGCACCGATGAGGGTAGTTTGAACATATATATTATGTATTTAGCTTCAGCTTCAGCTTCATCACAAATCCTCTTTATGTTTTCAGATAATGGCACCGACATCACTCATACGTATGTCTCCTCTGGACGGTCGTGGGCTGCTGCCTTAGCCTACTGTCGACAGCACCACACGGACCTGGTGATGATCGAGGACGCTGACACTAATCTGAAAATCTTTAACTCCAAACCAGCCATAAACATCTGGATTGGACTGTCCCGAAAGGCCTGGGCGTGGGCCGATGGGAGCCCAGTCACATATAGCAACTGGCAGGCAGGAAAACCTAACTATGGCGACCAAGACTGTGTGGCAGAGGTGGGGGGAACACATCAGTGGTACCCGGCCGGATGTTCAAACCTCAACCCCTTCATCTGCCAGCGAGGTAAATACAGCACTCATTTGAATAGAGGTTCTGCAGATCACATGACAGCATTCTGAGTTTTAGCAAGTGAGAGGCCAAAACGCTAGAGTCAATGGAGAGAAATGACAGCACAAAACACTCTTGACCTTTCTCTCCTTTAATAGGATGTTTTTTGTTTAGGCCATTAAAGGACACATATTATGCTAAATTGACTGGTTTAAGAAGGGCAGAATGAGGTGAATAATGAAGTTGTCAATGGCAGAATGCATCTTTGATTGTCTTGAAAAATGACTCATGCATTACTTATGTGTACACGTGACAGACCCCACTTCCATTTTACTATAGTGTAACAATCCAGTTCTTGAAGAAAAGAAGCTTTGATTTGGTGTAATGTGTGTAGCAAACCCAGTTATAACATAGTAATAGAATAATAGAAATAACATAACTAAATAATATTCTTTTTAACAGCGTACACCCTGATGAACAAAGTCAAAGTGAACATCCGTAGCAGTGCAAACCTGGCTGATCCTTCTCTTCACACCCAGATCCTGCAGAAGGTAAAAATCATCTGCCTTTAAAGTATATTTCTCTGATAAACAACAGTTTTAATCCTGGTCTTGTTTTGTAGCTGGAGGAGGAGCTCAGAGCTCGCGGTTACCATGTCTCCAAACTGAGATGGAGCGTCGAGCCTCAGAAAGAGAAATGAAGACTTCAAAATACCGTTCTCATTGTTTTATCCTGTTTACCAGACAAATGATTGAAGTGTGATGAGTAGTGTATTGAATAGATAAGGTTTGGTGCTTTGGTAGAGGTCGAGACATCAGTGAAACGGTGAAGACAGAGTACGGCACATTCACTCGTTATAGGTTGGGTTGACGACACATCAGAATATTCTGTTTTTTCCCATAAATCATCATCGAGGTCAGATATTTATGGTAGGATTTGGCATTTAAATTTCATAATGCAAATATTTTAACCTGGTTTAGGTGAATTATCTCTGTTATCACTGAGCAAAAACAAGCAGAAAGTTCACCATCTCATCCGTCATGAACTAAGGGGCATATTTATTCACTATGGTAATAAAGTGTGCGATTACTCACAAAGGTGAGATAGTTTCTAAAGGGTCATGGTCTGACACTGCGCAGGTGTTTAAAGGAATATTGTTATTGAAATGGAAACATCTGAGGCCTATAACAGAAATAGCATTGCAGAATAGCATCGTCAACAGAGTATGACTCAGAACTTGCTAAAACCGGAGTCTATGATTTCTCTTTCTGCTTTTAAAAGTAAACTAGAAGACATTTTTAAGGACAAGTGTAAATGTTTTACTAATGAATTATGTGTATTTTAGTTTAAAGCAAATTGTTTATGTTCAGTCCATCTCCCTTCCCCTTGGGTGCTCTCTCTCTACACCCCCAAAAGTGTAAATTAGAAATTGTTTTTAAAGTTTATCCTGGTGAATTAATGTTTAAATAAATAAATAAAATAAGAGAGGACCATGAGCATCTATTTGTTATTGAGTGATTCATTGGTTCAGTAAAGTGCGAGGAGGGCTCCCTACAGTGTAGACCAAGCTGCAACGCAAACTATATGTAACACTTGGTTGTAACCAATGGCAGCAATTACAACTGTATTTACAGTTCTACATTATAAATGGAGAATAGTAAGCTCAAACGACTTAAGTTTACCAAAAACAGGACTTGTTTGATACAAAAATAAAATAAAATGTTTCACATGTCTATTCTTTCTTTTGTATATAACATAAAGTGTCCCTGTCTTTAGTTTGTGTAAAATAGGTAGTGTCTCTTTCTCAGTTCTTTTGCTTTGGTCAGTCCAGTTGTGATTTTCTATGTGGCTTAGTTGATGGCCATATAGTTCCTTGTGTGGTCCTCAGTCGAAATGATCCCTCACAAAAATTCCAACCGGAGAAGATCGCTGCAGAAAACAGTAACTGCAGGGACGAATTACATCTTTTTACCCGTGAACTGCCACGTTTCCATTTCCGCATTTGACTGACTCACGCAAGCAAAACTAAAACAATAGGGCATCTATTGCCATCTACAGGCGGATAACTGTACCTACACTTAAAACTATTATATTCGAACAAATTAACAACTTTTACTGTGGCAGTTAAAAATATATATAAATAATGAATCAAAACTATGCCCCAATTAATGGGGGCTGCATATAGATCCAACTATAAATTGATCTGCAAGGAGATGGTTCGAAATCCGTGTGCGATCAGTGGCAGCATGGGCCAATCAAGTCAAATTCTCTGCTAATCTTTAGGATTCTTACATTTGCTTTATGAGGCTGGTGTACATGTGCAGGAGGGTCAAATTAAGTTTACTCACTTGTGGGGGCTTAGTTCTGAACGTATATGATGAGAGGACTTTCCAAGATGGCGCTGTAAAAACAGCAGCTTCTTTTAGAGGTCTGCACATGTGCTCTGAGGACCACACAGCCTCAGACCCATGGATCTATGCTCAAACCACGCTGAATAAACCTGTGTGAGAATCAAGGATATTTACAGGTTTTGCCCTAACTGAGCATGTGCAGAGGAGAAGTGAAGCAACAGCAGCGCCGAGTTTCAACAAACAGACTTAAAATCCTTATTTTAGTTAGAAAAAAAATGGCAGTCATTTATTAACACAGAGCACTAATTTGTGTAATGAATTGGTCAATGAAGATGTTATTTCATCCAATCAGCACCTACCTCAGGTATGGAAATCTAGCTCAGGAGGATCGGCCTTTGCCCTTCACACAGGAGACCGGGATTCAAATCCCAACTTTGCATATTAGATTTACTTGTTTTTTCACTTTTGTAATAGCCACTAAATACTGAACAGCCCAAGTCTGCTTGCCCATCCATAAAAGTCACTGCACGCTACGATTATCAAAAGAAAAAGGAGGTTGGGGTTTACCTTGTCTGAAAAATGTGTTTTAGCTCAAATCAGAGCGTTGCTGTACTGGTGTGATCAGAATATGAAGTTCAATGGAAAACTATTGAGTGTAATGTGATGCCAGAGGTTCCTGTACAGGCAGGAAATTGAGGGTCCCTGGGTGGAACTATTATTTATTCATTTTAATATGGTTGATCAAAGTTGTGCACCAAACAGCACTGAGATTCAAGGTCTGGATAACAAAAGGTATATCTTTTTTACCAGATGGTTTACTACTAAAATTCTTTGTCATATTTCCAATTGGATGTAAAACACAATAGAAGTGATAGGATGGATGAATATCTGTGGAATATATTTTTAGAATGTTGCGAGGATGCTGGAGAATTGGGCCTTTGAACCTTTGAACATATCACTACTGTTTTTTTTCTTACGTTTATTATTTCGTTTTTTTTCTATATTTGTATTGTTATTATATATATATATATATATATATATATATATATATATATATATATATATATATATATATATATATATATATATATATATATATATATATATATATATATATATATATATATGTATATATATATATATAATTTTTTTTTTCAGGGATCTTGTCTCGTTCACAAACAAGCCTTATCAGAATCAGAATCAGAATCAGAAAGAGTTTATTGCCATTGTCAATGAACAAAATTCAAAAACGTAGGAACTTGTCTCGGCCTTAAGGTGCAACATTGAACACTGAGCGATAATAAAGGATTAGGAATTAGGAAACAATTTAAAATTGGTGAAAAGTAGGTGTCATACCCTCAGCACCAGAGAAGTTTCCAGCAGTATGTATAGCCTTGACCAAACTCTCTCAATTCAGACTTTGCATATGAAAATACTGCTCCATTTAGTCAGTGACAAAATTAGCCCCACACTCAGAAGGACTGTGGACCATCTGCAGACACCAGCTCACATTTCTATTATATTGGTGAGTATCAAACGTTCATTGTTGTGTCTTTTGTGAGCAATATTGACAAAACTGAAAATGTAGATCTGAAATAAATAATAATCCCGATTATGACAATCCATCAGAAATGGTGTGTGTACAAACTACTACTCTCATTTTTCTTTTCTTTTTTGCAAATGGGAACCCTCGTCGGAGACATTCACTTATTTCATTCTTCAAATTGGAGAAACACACTTTGATAAGGGAAAACTGAACAGATTTATGTTGTAAAAATATCTACAATAAAGACAAAAAAAATAAGTCTAGATTATTTTAGAATAGTATTGAAGTATTTTCAGAATAATTATATTTGGGAATAAGTAAATGTTATCAACATATGACAATTTATTCCCTATGAAAAGTCACACACAAACTGCAATTGCAAAGAGTTAACGGGCAAAGAGACAATTAGAATTGTCTGCGTCACGGCGCATGAGGAAGTATCCCTGGTTTCAGACCTAGTTAGTCTGATTTAGACTAAGTTTAGCAAAGACAACATTTCACTTAAGGTGAGACACTGCAGGTGAATAGGAACAAATCTTAAATGCAAATGTCAATTTGAAACTTCTTGAGTTCACTCACATAAAAGTAAGACATTCTTTATCGAAAAAAAAAGTACCGGTAGTCTATTCTATTATTCCCGTAACTTTAGTATAGAAAGTGAACGTTTCTGGTGGCATATATACATTAATCAAAATAAACACACTAAAAGTTCCTTTGAACATCTTTATCTTTGTGTTCAAAACGCTGTTCAAAGGCTATTCTGCTTGAGACCAATATGGCCACTCCCCCCTGTTTGTCCCTGCATGAGGAATAGTAACGTTTATTTAGTTTGTTTACAACGTTCCTCTTTGAAATCGCTTATGGTCAGGCCAGTTAGGAACAGAAATAAAAACCTACAGTTCCCAGCTATGCTGCCCTAGGAGCAACTATACTGGGGGAAGTATGGCAGCTTGAGCACTTTCCTCTGTTTCCTACTACTTTTCTATCCAACAATATTTAATATTTAATTTCACTGGCAATTTCTTCATCGCTTTTCCTTCTTTTTTCTCCCAATTCCCCGACGGGAGTGGAGCAGGCACATCGAGGACCTGTGGATCCAGATGCTCCTCAGCTGCCTGGAGAAACGGTCTCTACTCCATATGAACGGTTCTTCATCGGCCTCAAAGAATTGGTTCTCCTCCTGAGTGGGTCTGGCTCCACTCCCTCTCTCTCTCATCCGCCTGTCTGGTTCCGCCCGGTTTGGTAGTTTTTCCTGGCAGAGAAGGAGGGTCTAAGGACAGGGGAGCTTGGGACATCTGTCTAAAGACACAGCACGCTGGGACATTTCCAAGTCCCTATGAACACTGTTTATTTTGTCTTCCACTGTAGCCCCTCGAGGTAACTACTGTTGTGATTTTGGGCGTGACAAAAATAAATTTAATTTAATTGAATAGTTTGGTGTGATGTTATCAGTTATCTTCCGCAGAGCTGTCAAAATCACTGGGTCTATCCTGCTCCTGTTCTCCTCCGGAGCAGTGCCTGTATCAGAGCTTGAGCTCCGTTTGTAGGCAGATGTGGAAGCAGGGTCTGGAGCTGCAGCAGGGCTTATTTTTTTTGGTGTAGCATCGCTTGCCTAGCTCTCGTGCTCGTGTGCTTGTTTGGTTTCTTAGGCATTTTCAAGATATAAGTGTCCAAGCTTGGGTGCACGGTGACAGAGCAGTTAGAGCTCATGCCTCCCATGAAGGAAATCATGGGTTCAATTCCTGGGCGAACATTACATCACATGATCTCTCTTGGTGGAGTCTGCATGTCCTCCCCGTGTTACCATGGATTCTCTCCAGGTTCTCCGGCTTCCTCCCACTGTCCAAAGACATGAATGTGTTAGTTGAATTGGCAACTGTAAATTGGCCCTAGTGAATGAATGTGACAGTGAATGGTTGTCTGTGTGTCTATGTCTCTGTGTTAGCCCTGCGACGAGTTGGCCACTGTCTAGGGTGTACCCCCGCCAAAGGCACTGGGATGGGCTCCGGTCACCCGTGACCCCAAACGGGAACAAGCGGTAGAAAATGAATGAACGAAGTGTCCAAGCTCTGCTCCCATATAGATATGCTCCCATATCTATATCTTTTCCCATGAAGAAGTGCAGAACTCGTAATATAGACGGATAAATCAAACAGATTCAACCGCAGCCGACAAAGCCTGTCTGAGCTTGGTGAGCATCATCTGGGAACCCTTAAGAGATGATCTTTATGTGAAAAGTGTGAGTCCATTTACAGCCACAGATTTACAAGCATTGTCCCATGGAAATCTGGGGATGTAAGCGGATTAAGTGAACTAATAAAACATCTTTAGGAGCAGTTTAGCGTATAACTGGAGAGAGCAAACTGATCAAAAACCAAATAGTTTTGCCTGCAGTGTCTTGATTTGATTTGAGGGATCAGACTAAAAGTTCATTTCAAAAGGTTTGTATCGACAAATATTCAGTGTTGAGATACCTTCAGGAAAAACTCTATGCTGTGTTACTCTTTGAAAAAACTCTAACTAGACAGAATGTATTCCTTTTTCAATACCAAATTTCCAGTTTTAACATAACTAAGTTAAATGTCTCCCTGTATAGAACTATGTGATCAATCCTTTTGAATGCCATAGTTTCACTGTGATGTTGATGGCAGGTCTGTGAACTGGAACTGAAAATGCCTTGCTGCTTCTTTTGGGTAAGATCCTTCTCTTTTGTTATTTTGTACGTCTGAGGTTTTGGCCTCATGTTTTAATGTTTGTATATCATAAAGAGTCTAGTTTAGTTTAGAGAAAACAAGTATTTACATAGACATAAAGAGTATACATCACAGTTTAACTTTGCACTATTAAAACAGTCCATAAAATACATATCACGACACATCAATCAATCAAATCAATCAAAATAAAAAAGTAATAATTATTCATGGGTGTGTACAATCACATTTACATATTACACACATATTTCCGAAGCATGTGGTGTTGCATGTCATGAATCGGTTAACAAGGCTCTACATTAGGCTTATCAAGAGGGGACACTATTTATTCCTGTCCCTACTCTGGCACCAGCAGCAGGCCGGTCCATGTTAAGTGCCGACACTGGCACCAGCAGGAGGCCGGTGCATGAGGTCCTCAGAGTCCGAGATGGTTCATATGGCATTAACATGTCCAAGATGTACTTTGGTGCTAAGCCATGGATAGACTTGTATACAAGCAGAACTACTTTAACGTCTATTCTCTGAGCCACAGGGAGCCAGTGCAGAGACCTGAGCACAGGACTAATGTGATCATACTTCCTGGTTCTTGTCAGGACCCGAGCAGCAGCGTTCTGGATGTACTGCAGCTGTTTTACAGCTCGTTTGGAGAGGCCAGTGAGCAGGCCGTTACAGTAGTCCAATCTACTAGAGACAAACGCATGAATAAGTCTCTCCAGGTCTGGTTTTAGACACTATACTTTTGATTTTGGCAATGTTTTTTAGATGGTAAAAAGCTGCTGATGTCATTGATTTGACGTGGCTGTAAAAAATTCAAATCTGAGTCCATTATTACCCCCAGATTTCAAACTTGATTTGTAGGTTTTAGAGCGAGACTCTGGAGGTGACTGTTAACACTTTCTCTTTGTTTCTGTGGGCCAAAGACGATGATTTCAGTCTTGTCTGAGTTCAGCTGGAGAAAGTTGTTTTGCATCCACACACTGATCTGTTGGATGCAGTGACAGAGTGAATCCACTGGTCCATATTCACCTGCCGTCAGTAAAACACAGATCTGAGTGTCGTCTGCATAATTGCGATAGGACACATTTTCGCTGCGTATCAACTGACCTAATGGCAGCATGTAGAGGTTGAACAGAAGGGGTCCCAGGATTGACCCTTGGGGCCACCCCACAGGTCAGGGGCATCTGGTCTGAGACACAGTTACCAATTTCAAAAAAGCACTTCCTTGTCTTCCAGATAGGACTTTAACCAGTTTTAGGGCAGTGCCAGTGATGCCCACCCAGTCCTCTAGTCTCTGTAAGAGGGATCCCATGATCGACAGTGTCAAAAGCAGCACTCAGATCTAACAGAATTAAGACTGAGGCTTTGCCCGCGTCAGTGTTCAGGTGGATGTCATTTGTCACCTTGACAACAGCAGTCTCAGTGTTGTGATGAGGTCTAAAAGCCTGACTGGAAAACATCAAATTAGTTGTTTATTAAGAGGAAATCAGTGAGCTGTTGGTAAACAACCTTTTCAAGGACTTTGCCCCAAAATGGCAGATTAGAGATGGGCCGGTAATTACTCAGTACTGCGGCATCAAGACTGCTCTTCTTTAGGAGAGGCTTTTATGACCGCAGTTTTCAAAGACATTGGGAATGTTCCAGATTGAAGCGACATGTTAACTATTGTGAGTGAGTGGTGCTAACAAAACTGTTCAGCACAGACTTTAGAAATCTGGTGGGTAACACATCGAGGCAGCATGTAGATGAACTCAGACTGGTGATGATCTCCTGGACAGTTTTGTCAGTTACAGGTGCAAAGTGAGTCAGCTCTAAGTGTGTAGGTGGTTTTTAAGGTTATTTTTTTGCATTGGTAGAGAATTGATAGCAGCATTTTTAATGCCCTGAACTTTGTCATTAAAGAATAATGCAAACTCATTACACTTGGATGTGGAAATGAGTTCTAACGGCAGCTGAGCTGGAGGGTTTGTTAATCTGTTTACTGTGGCAAACAGGACACGCAAGTTGTTACTACAGCTTCCAATTATTTCAGAAAAATATCCTTCCCTAGTTCTACATAAAATGAGGTTGTACATGTGACAACTTCTCTCTGTAAATCTCCTTTTGAACCTGGAGTTTTTTGACTCACACAAATTTTAGCCTTCATAGGGGCAATGGTGTTGAGAACATTCAAAACACTAGATGTAACAGAGTTCAACAAATCATTTACATTAGAACATGAGACATTTTCAAAGTTTATCATTTCCATAAACAGTTTTCCCGTGCTGTCATTTATGTGTCTCCTCCGGACAACTGCAGGACCAGCCGGCGGTTTGGGAAAAACAGACAGGTCAAAGAAGACACAGAAATGATCAGACAGAGCAACATCGACCACATTGACGTTTGAAATATTAACCCCTTTTGTAATTAGAAGATCTAGAGTGTGCCCTCTGCTGTGGGTGGGATCACTCACGTGCTGAGTAAACCGAAAGTTTCAAGGACAGCATGAAGCTCTTTAGCGTTTCTGTCACAGATATTATCAACATGAACATTGAAAACCACCTGTTACGACCAAACCATCAAAGTCTGTGCATACGACTGAAAGCATCTCAGTAAAATCATCAATAAAACTTTGGCAACGTGCTGAGGAGGCTTGTATAAAAACAATGAAGAGAATGGATGGAGACTGTTTTAAGCTCAATTTTAAAGGATACTGTACTCAAATGTGTTGAAAAACACCTCAAAGGACAACCTGTGGGTAACTATTTTAATCTCTAACAAAAGCACACACACCTCCTCCCTTTTTGTTTTCTCGTGTTTTGGATTCAAACTTAAAGTTGGGTGGAGCAGATTCTATTAGAACTAAATTTCCTGTATTTTTGGCAAGCCATGTTTCAGTTAAAAACATAAAATCAAGATTATAATAAAAAAATAAAAATTAATTAAAGATTTGTTACATAAGGATCTGACATTTAGCACAGCAAGTTTCAGACTAGTTTCAGTGGGACTGGGCGTTATCTTTTTGCAGGGAATATTAATCAAATTTCTCAGATTGGGCAGCCTGACTCGCATTTTTGTTTTCCCGTCTGTGTGATGTTGACTACTTAAATAGCACTAGGGGAGGCTGTTTTTACACAGGGCCCTGGGTTGGTTTGATTTTTATTATGACTATAAGTCCCGGCAACGCTGAGACCCAGTGCATCCTAGCTATGGGAGATACCAGGTGAAAGGCGAGGGGGGATAAGTGGGAGGGGCTTTTGTTGGTGTAGCGTGAGCCGGTGAGAGTTTGGGACTAGGTTAAAGGCGGGGGGGGGGCGGGGGGGGCGGGGGGGGTTTAGGGGGGGTTTTTGTCTGTATAGCAAGCAGTCAGGGGAGAGTTCATCATCGTTGATATCAGAACTCTTGATTTTATTAATTAGGCTTGAGTGGAGCCATCCCAATGCCTGATTTGATCAGATATTACAGATGGCTGGGAAGGCCCCTGGTGAGAGTGGAGATGGAAAGGAGAGTGAGGAATTTGTAGTGGATGTAGATGTTGCAGGGGGGATCCAGGGCTGCTCTGAGGGCAGGGGCGATGGCAGGAATGCTGCCGGGCCTGTCACAGATGGGTCCAAGGCCTTTGATGAGGACCGTGCGGGAAAGAACTGAAATTACTCCTGTGCTGGCCGCGGCGAAGATTGTTGTGGTGCTGCTGCTGATGAGTCCTTCGCTGGAGGCAGTGGAGGTGATCGTGGCAACAGCTGGCAGTTGAATTCCTTTGCTGGTGGTGGAGCGGCTGCTAATGAATCCTTTGGTGGAGGTGTTGGTTGTAGCGCTGCTGATGTTGAAAGCATTGGCTCGGTCTCTGGCTGATGGAGCAGGAAACCTTCTCTTATTCCCCTCTTCTGTTCTCTTCTGCTCAGGACCCTATCCAGGCCCAGTCCAATAACTCAGAGCGTAGAGGAGGTTCTCTGTCAGTACCTCTCACTCCACCTCTGCATAGGTGTGGAACATTTCTCTTAAACAGGTCCTCTCGTTTCCAGAATAGATAGAAGTTCTCAATGTAGTGCAATCCTCTTGTTGCACGCTCTTTAGACAGCCATGTGTTCAGCTGAAGCAGCCGGCTAAACTTGTTTACCTTCCTGTTTGGAAGAGGTCCACTTATGAATGTTTTAATTTCCATTTTATCAAGCACATCGAATAACTCCAAGAAGTCTCTTTTCAAAACTTCAGTCTGTTCGCGCTGTATATCCACTGCTCTCACGAGCACAATCAGCTGTTTAAGCGCCTTGATATGTGGCCAAAACATCAGAAATGTGTGACGAGATCTCAGTGATTGTGGCGCTGGGAAAATAATGTGTTTTTCATTTTTTCATGCATCACGTGACTTATCGCACCATCCCCAATCAAGACGACCTTGACGTTTGGCACAGATTTTCTCTCTGTCTCTGTCTGCCTTTTCGCCACGTCATGTCTCCCATTTTTCCTTTGTTATTTACTTCAGTCTGTGAAAGTGGTAAAAATCTGTTTGTAAACTGTATTTTAGGTGACGTTACATTATCTTTGTATCGCTTAGGCTTTGCACCGAGATTGTGCCAGGAACGGTGTTTAGAAAGTTTTGGGAACGACACAGACTCAGTCCGGTTTAAGTTGAATGTAACTGTTTTTCTTGTAAGAAATGTGGACTTCTTACCACTGGATGACACTGGAATTGTATCGTGCAGTCCTTTTTCAGATTCCAAAGCAAATATCTGCTTGTAATTCATGAATTTCTTGTTGATATTTCCAACAGTGTTCACAAGAGTTTGTTTCCCTTCTTCCGGACATGTCGCTGGCTCGTCAGATTTGTTGATTAAAACTCAAAAAAAATTCTCTTAAAATCCTTGGTTTACTTTAAAAAAAAAAAATCTGAATTTTAAATGTTTGGAAGAAAAAAAATGATTAAAAAGCAAAATAAATAGTGAAAGCAGCTATGGTGATGCCCACCCTGTCCTCTAATCTCTGTAAGATAATTCCATGATTGACAGTGTCAAAAACAACTCTCAGATATAACAAAAAATAAAATAAAATTTATTTTGGTAACGCCCAAAATCACAACAGTTGCCTCAAAGAGTGAAATAGAGAAGCACACTACACAGAGGTAGTCGGTTGTCAACCAGTAGTGATCACCCCAAAATCTGACGCCCCCCCCCGTAGACCACAATATCCTCTGCTCCCAGAGGCAGTTGAAGGTATTACTCCAGTATTTGAAGCCCTGAGGGAGGCGGGAGAAATAGTTCCTTGTAAATCAGGGGGGGTACGGAGTCCCATCTTTCTTGTTAAAAAGCAAGGTGAACCAGGGGCCCCAGTAAAGTGGCGGTTTACAAATGACTTGAAAGCTGTAAATGTGGAACCAGTTGCAGCTGTAGTACCTAATCCATACACTATTTTATTTTGGATTCCTTCAGAGGTAAAATACTTTACAGTTGTGGATCTGGCTAATGCGTTTTTCTCTGTCCCTGTTCATCAGGATTCACAGTTTTGGTTCGCATTTGAATTCCAGAACCGACACTGGACCCTGACACGGCTTTGTCAGGGGTTCATTCACTCTCCAACGTGGTACAATGCAGAGCTGCACGACTCATTGGCTCCTCTGCAGCTGTCACCAGGAAGCTGTTTATTACAATACGTGGATGATTTGCTTTTATGTTCTTCTACTGAGGACCAATGTAAACAAGATACAGTGACTTTACTTAATCAACTGCATGCAGAAGGCCACAAAGCGAGCCAGTCTAAATTGCAATTTGTTAAGGGGAAGTCATCTTCCTGGGTCATGTGATATCTAAAAATGGTAAAGGCATTTCCACAAAGTGCATTGCATCAATACAGAATATTCCCAAACCAATTACTAAGAAACAATTGATGTCATTTCTGAGAATATGTTCATATTGTAGACAATTCATTCCAAATTATTCTGTAATGGAGTCTCCTTTAAGTCATGGAAAAGGCCTCCGGACTCATGACAAGCTGACATGGACAGTGGAGGCGGAGACAGCTTTCTGTGAGTAAAAAATGTCCTTACAGAAGCCAACAACTCTGGGGTCACCTGACCCGACTAGTGGGTTATGCTGAGATCACACTGTTGGTACCACATGCTGTCTCTTTGATTTTAAAGGAACAGAAATCTTCTCATCTTTCTGCTTCATGATGGCTTAGATATAACACTATTATTCGTGATTTGTCTAATGTCACAGTAAAACAGTGTACACAGCTTAACCCTGCCACACTCTTGCCCACCCCTGATGAAGGGGAACCTCACTGTTGTGTTTCCACCATTGAACAGGTGTGCACTCCAAGACCGGATCTGAAAGAAGAGCCCACTCATTAACCCTGATTTGATTTTCTATGTAGATGGATCGGCATCTCGAGAAGCTAACACCGATCAGAACCGTGTTGGCTTTGCTGTATGCTCCGAGTGGGATGTGGTGGCGTCAGGCCCACTGCCCTCACATTTCTCTGCACAGACTGCTGAATAGGTGGCTCTGACAGCTGCGTGCAAACTGGCAAAGGGTCAGTCTGTCACAATTTTCACAGATTCTCGCTATGCGTTTGGTGTTTGCCATGAATGGTCTGGGTTGTGGTGACACAGGAACTATTTGAAAGCCTATTCTAAACTCTACGCAGGTTGCAGGGCTCCTGGAGGCTATCTTGTTGCCATCTGAAATTGCAGTGTGTAAATCTCAAGCTCACACAAACCGAGATGACCAAATCTCACAGGGAAACAGCAGAGCGGACGCAGCAGCAAAAGCCGCATCTTATCTCTCTGCAGGTCAAAGCAAAATTAATGTTTTGTGTCTCATAACACTTCTCTTATAGAGTCTTTATCTGCAATGAAGGAGTTGGCACGTCAGAGGAAATCTCTGTGTGGACTAAGGCTGGGGCTGTGAAGTGTGATGGCACATGGCTTGGACCAAATAACAAACCTTGCTTACCTAAAATAAATTTTAGGCAGAGGGCGTTGATCTCACATGGCCGTGACGATGCATCAAAAGGGGGGATGGTGACTGCTGTGGGAAAAAATTGGTTCACAAAAGTTTTTACAATTTATGCCCAAAAGACTTGCTATTTGTTTAAACAACAATCCAGCTCGAGCAAAACCAATCCCACAGGCAGCACACCCGCCCCCAGAAAGGCCATTTGGGCACATACAGATGGATTTCATTGAACTAACTCCATGCGAGGGTAAGAAATGGTCTGGTATTTGTTGCTGTTTGGTCCCGGTATGTGGAAGCTTTTCTATCTAAGCATGCTTCTTGTAACGCAGTGGTCAAAGCTTTGATCACAGAGATTGTGCCACGCTGGGGCATTCCTGAAAAAAAATTCTAGTGACAATGGCAGCCATTTTGTAGCTAAGGTGGTGGAGGAGGTGGGTCAATTTCTGGGCATTGATCTCCGTAAACATACCGCTGGTGTCCTGGTGGAGCGGTAACAACCTGGAGTTCAACACCCAGAAGACAGTGGAGATGATCGTGGACTTCAGGAAAGTCACAGCCCCCCAGCCCCCCTCATCATGACAGACTCCCCCATCACCACCGTAGACTCCTTCCGCTTCCAAGGCTCCATCATCACCCAGGACCTCAAGTGGGAGCCCTCCATCAGCTCCCTCATCAAGAGGGCCCAGCAGAGGTTGTACTTCCTCCGGCAGCTGAGGAAAACCAAACTGCCAGCGCAGATGATGGTGCAGTTTTACACGGCCATCATTGAGTCCATCCTCACCTCCTCCATCACCGTGTGGTACGCTGGAGCCACGCCAGGGACAAACAGAGACTACAGCGCATTGTGCGTTCTGCTGAGAAGGTGACCGGCTGCAGACTTCCATCTCTGCAGGACCTGTATGTCTCCAGGGCTCTGGACGAGCAGGTCGGATCACAGCTGACCCTTCTCACCCTGTACATGGTCTATTTGAACCACTCCCCTCAGGCAGGAGGCTACGGTCCATCCACAAGAATAGTTTCTTTCCCTCTGCCGTTGGACTCATCAACACTTCTTAAACACCTGCCACTTTAACTGCAACTTTTCATCACTCACTGCATTGTCACTTTCTGCACTACAACGTTAAATTTAACTGTAAACTTGTGTACATAGTAATGCCTATTTTTATTTTTATTTTATACTATAGTAATTTTAAATTGTCTCTTAATGCATGCCCTTTTGTTTGATTGAATATATGTTGTTTTATTATTACTCAGTTTTTTTTGTTTCACCTTAATGCCGAGACGAGTTCCTATGTTTGTGAAGTTTGTTCATGGACAATGGCAATAAACCCTTTCTGATTCTGATTATCATCCCGAATCATCAGGGCTCGTCGAAAGGAGTAACGGGACGATCAAAACAAATCTGACTAAAATCTGTGAGCGAACAGGACTCTCCTGGGTCAATGCGCTTCCACTCGCACTCATGTACATGCGTATGCGAGTACAGGCAAGATGTAAAATGAGTCCATTTGAAATTCTGTTTGCTCGCCCAACTAATATAGGCCTGAGCCCACCTCACCACTACCCGATTCTTCACTGTGTGATGATTCAATGTTAGCTTATTGTAAAGAATTGGATGCACTGTTGTCCTCTATTTCTGCGCAGGTAAAAAACGCTCTCCCGAAGGATGGAGACTGGATCGTGGTCTGAGAGTCAAGACGTAAGCACTGGAGGGCCAAACGCTCGTTAAGGCCATTCCAAGTTCTTCTCATCACGGACACCGCTGTGAAAGCATGGCTCTGTCCACCCGTGGGTCCGACACAAGGGCTGCAACGCCAACCTCAACCACTGAGGACGTCGTGGGACCTTTGAATTGCAATGATCTCAAGCGCATGAGAGCAGGGGTCAGAGCAGGTCATAACGTTCGACCCGCCCCAGAGCCCACTGATCGGGTGCTCCGAGCACGTGGCACTCCGCCAAAACCCAGCGCAGCTTGAAGCTCTGCATCGTTTGGTAATCGCATCTACACAACACGATCTTTGTTGTCTTCATGGCTCATAAAGCTCATCTATGTGCTCTTCGGGAGGAGAAGAGCCCCCCGGAGCCTGAGCTCTAACCTGATCAACAGGAGGGTCAACATCAGGTCACTGAATTGTAGAAAATTGACGTAAGCCTTGTTGTTGTCAGTCGCCCTGGCTTTGTTAATCCTGTGGTTCATTGCTCCGCATAGCTTAATATGTCCCAATAGAGAACAAAGGTTCAACCGTAACACTCGTACACTTAATAATGACAATACACTGATTGGGTCTCTTACACTTATTCATAACCATTCCACTGTCTATACTCTAAATTACTGGTACCATTCCAGTAAAGGATTACATGTTTCTTTGTGGATATTACATGTATGAATGTCTTCCAGCTGGATGAGTGGGCCGTTGCGCTGCTGTTATCCCGTTGGTTCATTCATGCATAATATCCGGGACACCACACCTCACAGCTCAGCGGGATCTGCCACCTCATGACTCTGTTTGGGGGTCTGACGTGCCAGATGACCTTAAGATTTGGACTACGGGGGAACATTTTTTAGTGGCATTATTCCCAGGTGTAGGTGTGGGTAAACTTGTGTTGCGTGTGGACCCTCTTAGCTATAGATTTACTTCATTTATCAACACAACACTAGCAACTTTTGAGTCACAGAGACAAGAGATGCACGCACACTCGCGCAGTCGCACTTCAAAATCGTATTGTGCTCGATCAAATCACTGTAGCGGCTGGGGGGTGTGCACTTTACTCAAGGGGAGCTGTTGTACTTATATTCCCGCTAATGATGAGGATGGAGGAGCGATCCAACAGGGACTCGCAAATTTGACTAAACTCCGTGACCTCATGGAATCAGAAACTGTCACAACTGCTCATTCTTCCTCAGTGTTGGGATGGTTTCTTACTTCCTGGCGTGACGTGCTTATAAATTTTGGCATTATTGTGGTTGTAATCCTGATTGTGTTCTCCTGTGTTCTCCCGTGTTTTATACAAAGTCATTGGTAAGATGGTATCTGCTCAATATGTGTCTGTTCAGGTGACAGGGCCAGATAAAGATGCTTTCAAGCAGGACACGGGTTACATGAGTGATTCAGACGATGATTCAATCATTAGGGGAATTAAGTAGTTTAACTGTTTAAATAGAATTTACTGTGAACCAGTTTTTGTCTTAAACGTGTTGCCTGGTTTGAGTCCCTGTTTATTTCAAACCAGGCAACACGTTAAGACAAAAACTGGTTCACCCTAAGGACAAGATGCCGACACAAAAACAGAGCAATGTGGTGTATTCTATCCAATGCAGTGAAGAAAGTTGTAAAGAGCGGTACATAGGGGAGACAAAACAGCCACTTCACAAGAGGCTTTATCAGCACAGAAGACACGCAAGTTCAGGACCCCAGAGCGCTGTGCATCTTCATCTCAAAGCCACAAACCACTCTATTGAAGACAGTGAGGTGGAGATTCTGAGCAGGGAAAAAAGATGGTTTGAAAGAGGAGTTAAGGAGGCCATCTTTGTTAAAAAAGAGAATCCTTCATTAAATCGTAATGGAGGTTTAAGATTCAACCTTCCCGTTGTTTATAATGGTCTTCTGAAACCCTGGAGACGCCCTGGGCATTCGGATGCTAAATAGGCACTCAAGGTGAGGCAGGGAACAATAGAACAATAGGCCCATCCCAGTTTCAATGGGCCATTAGCAGGAGGTCCCGCCCTGTGGGCAGGGCTCTCACTGAGTAGGATAAAAACAAGAGTTCTCGGACTTGTTTCTCTGATTGAGAATGACTCTTGGATGAGAGTTGAAACGTTTTGTTTTTTCTAAAACAGAGTCCAGATGACTACAACTGAATCTTTTTCTACAATGTCTATGTATCATAAAATATTATCTTAGCTCCGGCCAAGTCGTGGTTCAAAACCTTGAGTGTTGTTTTCAATTTGACGAGAGCTGATTTGATTGTGACAATGTGCGTACGTGTCAATGTATGTGACTGTCTTTAAAAGGATGTGTACTGGCATTGTTCTAGAGTCAGGGAGGGAGAGCTGATCTTGTCAGGGAAAGTGTTTTTATTTACTGTGCGCGAGTAAATAAAGATCCACCTATTGAGAACGACAAACTCTGTTTACCACTTTATTTCTTGGTACTTTTCCACAGAAATGCCACAACAGTCTCCACCCACACCATAAACGGTGTTGGTGAAGCACTGCTTGCCCCTCCTGAGGCGCCGGACCGATAGTCCTCCTCCATGGCCTCCCCAAACTCATCCCAGCCCCGGGATTTTGCCTCTGCGACAGCACAAGCTGCGGCATGCCTGGCCCGCCGATACCTTATTTCTGGTGTCCACCACTGGGTTCAGGGGTTGCCGCCACGACAAGCACCTGACACCTTGCAACCACAGCTTTGAGCAGCCGCATTGACAATGGAGGTTGAGAACATGGTCCACTCGGACTCAAAGTCTCCAGCTTCCCCCGTGATCTAGGAGAAACTCTCCCGGAGGAGTGAGTTGAAGACCCTGCAAACAGAGGGCTTCGCAACACATTCCCAACAGACCCCAGCTGTCCAAAAGGCAGCAAACAGAGAGCGGATCTGTGTCAAACTCTGAGGCATTGGACTGGGCCTAGACAGGGTCCTGAGCAGATAGTTAGAGAAGAGAAGATTGAGAGAATTCCTGCTCCATCAGCTAGAGACCGATCCAATGGTTCAACATCAGCAGCACTACAACCATATTCTCCAGCAAAGGATTTATCAACTCCATGATCAACTCCACCGCCTCCGGCGAAGGACTCATCTGCAGCAGCACCACAACAATCTTCACCACGGCCAGCGCAGGAGTCATTTCAGTTCTTTCCCGCACGGTCCTCATCAAAGGCCTTGAATCCATCTGTGACAGGCCCGGCAGCATCCCTGCCATCGCCCCTGCCCACAGAGCAGCCCTGGATCCCCCCTGCAACATCTACTCCCACAACAGATTCCTCACTCTCCTTCCCATCTCCACTCTCACACAGGGGCCTTCCCAGCCATCTTGAATATCTGATCAAATCAGGCATTAAGATGGCTCCACTTATGCCTAATATAGCAAGATCAAGAGGTCTGATATCAACGATGATGAACTCTCCCCTGACAAAAATCTCCCCACTTAAACCCCCCCACCTTTGAAATGGTCCCACACTCTCACCAGCTCCCGCTAAACCAACAAAAGCCCCCCACCTATCCCCCCTCACCATTCACCTGGTATCTCCCATAGCTAGGATGCACTGGGTCTCAGCGTTGCCAGAACTTATAGTCATAAAAAAAATCAAACCAACCCGGGGCCCTGTGTAAAAACAGCTTCCCCAAGTGCGATTTCTGTAGTCACATCACACAGATAGGAAAACAAAATGCGAGTCAGACTGACCAAGCTGAGAAATTTGATTCATATTCCATGTAAAAAGACAACGAGCAGTCTGAAACTTGCTGTGCTAAATGTCAGATCCTTATGTATAAAATCATTCTTAATTAATAATTTTTTATTTCTTCTTATAATCTTGATTTTATGTTTTTAACTGAAACATGGCTTGACCAAAACACAAGAAATTTAGTTCTAATAGAATTTGCTCCACCCAACTTTATGTTTGAAGCTGAAACACGTGAAAACAAAACAGGAGGAGGTGTGTGTGCTTTTGTTAGAGATGAAATAATTACCCACAGGGTGTCCTTTGGGGTGTTTTAAACATTAGAATACGTATCCTTTATAATTGAGCTATAACAGTCTCCATCCATTCTCTTCATTGTTTTACACAAGCCTCCCCAGTACTGCCAAAGTTGTATTGATGATTTTACTGATATGCTTTCAGTTGTATGCACAGACTTTGATGGTTTGGTCATAACAGGTGGTTTCAATGTTCATGTTGATAATATTTGTGACAGAAACACTAAAGAGCTTCATGCTTTCCTTGCTTTCCTTACTCAGCATGTGATTGGCCCCACCCACAGCAGAAGGCACACTCTAGATCTTCTAATTAAAAACGTCAATGTGGTCGATGTTGCTCTGTCTGATCATTTCTGTGTGTTCTTTGACCTGTCTGTTTTTCCCACACCACCAGCTGGTCCTGCAATTGTTCGGAGGAGACACATAAATGACAGTACAGGAAAACTCTTTGTGGAAATGATAAACTTTGAAAATGTCTCATGTTCTAATGTAAGTTATTTGTTGAACTCTGTTACATCTAGTGTTTTGAATGTTCTCGACACCATTGCCCCTATCAAGGCTAAAATTGTTGAAAATAAGCAGAAGACGCCATTGAGAAATGATGATTCGGTCAGGGCACAGAAAAGGAAATGTTGCCAGGCCGAACGAAAATGGCGCAAGTCAAAGCTCCAGATTCAAAAAGATTTGATATAGAACTAGGAAGGGATATTTTTCTGAAATAATTGGAAGCTGTAGTAACAACTCGCGTGTCCTGTTTGCCACAGTAAACAGATAACAAACCCTCCAGCTCAGCTGCCGTCAGAACTCATTTCCACGTCCAATTGTAATGATTTTGCATTATTCTTTATTGACAAAGTTCAGGGCATTAAAAATGCTATAAATTCTACAACGCAAAAAATAACCCTAAAACCACCTACACACTTATAGCTGACTCACTTCGCACCTGTAGCTGAAAAAACTGTCCAGGAGATTGTCACCAGTCTGAGTTCATCTACATGCTGCCTCGATGTGTTACCCACCAGATTTCTAAAGTCTGTGCTGAACAGTTTTGTTAGCACCACTCACTCACATAGTTAACATGTCGCTTCAATCTGGAACATTCCCAATGTCTTTGAAAACTGCGGTCATTAAGCCTCTCCTAAAGAAGAGCAGTCTTGATGCCTCAGCACTGAATAATTACCGGCCCATTTCTAATCTGCCATTTTGGGGCAAAGTCCTTGAAAAGGTTGTTTACCAACAGCTCACTGATTTCCTCTTAATAAACAACTCATTTGATGTTTTCCAGGCAGGTTTTAGACCTCATCACAGCACAGAGACTGCTCTTGTCAAGGTGACAAATGACATCCACCTGAACACTGACGCGAGCAGAGCCTCAGTCTTAATTCTGTTAGATCTAAGTCCTGCTTTTGACACTGTCGATCATGGGATCCTTTTACATAGACTAGGGGACTGGGTTGGCATAACTGGCACTGCCCTAAATTGGTTAAAGTCCTATCTGGAAAACAGGAAGTACTTTGTCGAAATTAGTAACTGTGTCTCAGACAAGATGTCCCTGACCTGTGAGCTACCCCAAGGGTCAATCCTGGGAACCCTTCTATTCAACCTCTACATGCTACCGTTAGGTCACTTGATACGCAGCAAAAATTTGTCCTATCACAATTATGCAGACGACACTCAGATCTGTGTTTTACTGACGGCAGGTGAATATGGACCAGTGGATTCACTCTGTCACTGCATCCAACAGATCAATGTGTGGATGCAAAACAACTTTCTCCAGCTGAACTCAGACAAGACTGAAATCATCGTCTTTGGCCCACAGAAACAAGGAGAAAGTGTTAGCAGTCACCTCCAGAGTCTCGCTCTAAAACCTCCACATCAAGTTAGAAATCTGGGGGTAATAATGGAGTCAGCCTTGAATTTTAACAGCCACGTCAAATCAATAACATCAGCAGCCTTTTACCATCTAAAAAACATGCCCGGAATCAAAAGTATAGTGTCTACACCAGACCTGGAGAGACTTATCCATGCGTTTGTCTCATGCGTTTGTCTCTAGTAGATTAGACTACTGTAACGGCCTGCTCCCTGGCCTCTCCAAACGAGCTGTAAAACAGCTGCAGTACATCCAGAACGCTGCTGCTCGGGTCCTGACTAGAACCAGGAAGTACGATCACATTAGTCCTGTGCTCAGGTCTGCACTAGCTTCAGGCTCAGAGAATAGACTTCAAAGCAGCTCTGCTTGTATACAAGTCTCTCCATGGCCACCAAAGCACCAAAGTACATCTCGGACATGTTAGTGCCTTATGAACCATCTCGGACTCTAAGGACGATAGGGACCGGCCTCCTGCTGGTGCCCGGAGTCAGGACTAAACATGGGGAATCTGCGTTTCAGTTTTATGCAGTTAAAATCTGGAACAGTCTTCCTGAGGATGTGAGACAGGTTCTACTCTGGCAATGTTCAAATCTAAACTAAAAACTGTTTTGTTTGGCTGTGCATTTGACTGAACTGCTTTTTCTTTGCACTCTTATCTTTTATGTCTTGAACTATTTTATGGATAGCCTGAAAATGGTACTTTTAAGTTAAGATTTTGTTATTTCTGCCATGTCTTTGTGATTTTAAAGCATTTTTTTTCCCTGTTGTGTGAAGCACTCTGAATTGCCTTGTGTACGAATTATGCTCTACAAATAAACTTGCCTTGCCTTGCCTTGACTTAATATAAGAAGGAAAGGGCCGACTGGAATGCGCCTCAAACAGACCCATTTCTATTCTGAATGTGGACTATTGTTTTTACACCTCAATTATGCCCAAAAGAATGGAGTAAACACTCCCAAATTGAATCCACAATGATCAGACAGGATTTATTACCAAACGACAAACACAAGACAACATAAGACGATCTTTACACATAATGTGCCAAGTACAAAAACATCAAAACAAAGCTGTAATAATAAGTCTGGACGCTGAAAAAGCTTTGGATTCTGTTAGCTGGCCTTATCTGCTAAACAAATTTAAAATTGGTGATCTAATTATAAAATATATTGGGGCTTTTTACGATCATCCAACATCAAGAATTAAAATCAATGGTCATCTGACGGATTCACTGACTCTGGAAAGGGGTTCAGGCAGGGCTGCGCCTGGTCTCCTCTCCTGTTTGCTTTGTATTTGGAACCATTGGCCCAGTTTATTAGACAAATAAAAACAATTCATGATTCAAGGTCTGGATAACAAAAAGTATATATTTTTTACCAGATGGTTTACTACTAAAATCCTTTGTCAGATTTCAAATTGGATGTAAAACACAATAGAAGTGATAGGATGGATAAATATCTGTGAAATATACTTTTAGAATGTTCCGAGGATGCTGGAGAATTGGGCCTTTTCAACAAAAACTGAACATATGACTTTTTTTCATCTGTTTTTTATTTTGTTTTGTAAATGTTTGTATTGTTATTATGTATTTTTCAGGGATCTTGTCTTGTTCACAAAAAAGCCTTATATGGTGAAAAGTAGGTGTCATACCCTCAGCACCAGAGAAGTTTCCAGCAGTATGTATAGCATTAACCAAACTCTCGATTCAGACTTTGCATATGAAAATACTGCTCCATTTAGTCAGTGGCGAAATTAGCACCACACTCAGAAGGACTGTGGACCATCTGCAGACACCAGCTTCACATTTCTATTATATTGGTGAGTATCAAACTTTAATTTTTGTCATTCCTCTTATGTATATTTTCAATATCCATTCAAACAATATATTTGACTATATTTTTAATATGTTGTGTCTGTTTAAAAAATATTTAAACAGACACAACATTTATATATTATATAAAATTAGAATTATATGGAAATGCTCGTCGAAGGAGACATTACCTTATTTCATTCTTCAAATTGGAGAAACGCACTTTGATAAGGAAAACTGAACAGATTTATGTAGTAAAATATCTAAAAAAATGACAAAAAAAATAAATCTAGATTATTTTACAAAGTATACGGTATACTAAGTATTTTCAGAATAATTGTAGAGATGCTACCATATCTATATCTGCTTCCACGCAGAAGTGATAAACAGTATATATTCCTTTTCAATACCAAATTTCCAGTTTTAACATAACTAAGTTAAATTGTCTCCCTGTATGGAACTATGTGATCAATCCTTTTGAATGCCATAGTTTCACTGTGATGTTGATGGCAGGTCTGTGAACTGGAACTGAAAATGGCTTGTGCCTTCCTCTTGCTGCTTCTTTTGGGTAAGATCCTTCTCTCTTGTTATTTGTATGTCTGAGGTTTTGGCAAATTCTAGAATGTGAGCCACATGTTTTAATGTTTGTATATCATAACAGGTAGAGTTTAGTTTAGGCTGTATTTGAAGGGCCAATGTACAGAGACATTAAGTTCATAAAAACAAAGATGTTCTGCACCAGATTGTAGCTAAGTAGTTCATTTCCATCTGCAGTCCCTGATTTACAGGAGTAAATAACACAGTGCAAACAAAACACATTCAACATTAAGATCATTTTACAAAGTCCACTCTCTGACCACAATACACTCACACACAACCACACAACCAAAAAACCACAACAAGTATTTACATTACTATACGGAGTATACATGACGTACCAGTTTAACTTTGCACTATCAAAACAGTCCATAAAACACATTTCACGACACATTACAAACTCAATTTGTCCTGTGAAAAAGTTATCATTATTCATGGGTGTGTACGATTACATATGTACATATTACACACACATTTCCGCAGCATGTGGTGTTGCATGTCATAAAACGGCTAACAAAGCAGACAAATGCATGGATAAGTCTTTACGTTAAGACTAACTACTTTAGAGCAGTACCAGTGATGCCCACCCAGTCCTCTAGTCTCTGTAAGAGAATCCCATGATCAAAGTGTCAAAAGAAGCACTCAGATATATAAATATTCAATTCAATTTACTCTTGTTACACCCAAATTCACATCAGCAGTTTCCTCGAAGGGCGACAGTGAAATAGAGAAGCAGACGACACAATGTTCACAGAAATTAGCAAATGGATAAATTCCCCAGCATCCCCTGTACTACAAAAACCTTTGGGGAAAAGTAGAAACCTCGGCGAGAACCTCGACAGAATGAACTCTGAGACTTTGCTCAGTGTTCAGGCAGATGTCATTGGTCACCTTGATAAGAGCAGTCTCAGTGCGCAATGAGGTCTAAAACACTGGAAGACATCGAATGAGTTGTGTTCTAAGAGGAAGTCTGCGAGCTGTTGGTAAACAACCTTTTCAAGGACTTTGCCCAAAAAGTGCAGATTTGAGATGGGCCGGTAATTGTACTGTAACTGTACTGTGGAATCAAGACTGCTCTTCTTTAGGAGAGGCTTAATGACCCACGTTTTCAAGGTCCTTAAGAATGTTCCAGATTGAGTGGACATGTCAAATGTGTGTGTGACTGAGTGAGTGTTTCTAACAAACTGCACAGCACTGACTTTAGAAATGTGGTGGGTAATGCTGACTGTTGGAGAAAGTGTGAGGACTGTTGCTCAAGGAGGCGACCGAATTGATAGATATCTCTGGAACATCCTCCTCACAGAAAAATGGGAAAAAAATCACATTCAGACTAAATTTGAAAATGGTTTTTTATTTTGTGGGCAAAATGGGAATTTTTTTTATTCACATGTTTTAGTTTCTATTGTTGTATTGCATCTCTTTATTTCTTTTCTGTTGTACTTTCTCTGGTCTTGTTTTGCTTTTCATGTTCTTTAAACAGCTTTTGGCCTGTGGGCTTTATTTGACGGGACAGTGCAGCTGGAAATGGGAATGAGATGTGACTGACATGCAGCTAATTGTTGTGAGCCGTATTCT
>BJKM01000714.1:217500-263959 GCA_015082035.1 Chaenogobius annularis | reverse complement strand
AAACAACAGAAAATATCACACCAATTTTAAAAAAACAACAACATGAGAACCCTGCGACGATTTGGCCACTGTCCAGGGGTGTACCCCGCCTAAGGCCCAAAGGCACTGGGATAGCCTCCAGACACCCGCGACGCCTAACGGGAACAAGCGGTAGAAAATGAATGAATGAATGAAAACATGAGAACCAGTCACTTGCTCATGACGCGGCTAAACACGAACGCACCTAGTGTATTTTGCCATGAAATAGTTTCAAAGAAAAATTCAGAAATCATTAATCTGATAATTTCTATGTGACTAGACACTTTTATTCTTGTATTGCAACAAAAATCGATTTTTAGAAACGATTTTAGCTGCATTAAATATAATTGGCCTATATCATATTGTGACGTCGTCTGAAACCCGGTGAGATTTTTCTGATTGGTTATTTTGCTTTTGCTGTGCTGTGATTGGTTTCTTCACCTGTCACTCGAAGATTTCCGGGGTCATTTCAGGCCAGAGCTAACGCGCTGGGTCACGTACACTTTTCCAAACACTTCTGCTGTTCCAGTGTTTCCAAATCAAATCATGGCTTCACGTCTGTTCCTTCGAGCCTGTGTTTTATCCACACAGCAACTGAAACATAACGCCGCAGTCAGACCACTGCAACGCGCTTTTGCAGCAGCTAAAGGTATTTTTGTTCGCCTTTTATCGACGCAGTAAGAGCCTCTGTAAATAGACAGGCATCAACGGCGTTCACCACATTGGAAACATCAAGCTTCACTTTTCTGTCGTTCACTCTGCAGCGTTTGCATGTGCAATGTCAAAGTCACAAGTTTAGTAAAAATGAAACTAAAACACAAAACGTATCGAACTGAATTGTGTTATCCAGTCTGTGGGGTGTTGCGTTTAGCGTTTTTGTGCAAATTTGTGTTTAAATGATACGAACATGAAGGTCAAAATGGATGTGAACATGTCGCCCATCACAGTACCACCTTCTTTTTGACGTGTACTGGACTAAAGCCAAGTTTCAGGCCAGTCTGTAGTTCATAACACGTTTACACATAAGCAACAGTCGTACTCATTGCATGTTATTTAGTAACATGCTTATTTATTTAAGGAGTCCCCAGTGATGAGGAGCAGGCCACTGGTTTGGAGAGAAGAACCCTGCAGTCTCTCAAGCATGGGAAGGTGCAGTACAGACACTTTAACTTTTTAGACAATGTTTGGACTAAAACTGCAATGATCTATCAATCCAGGGGGGAAACGACAATATGTCTACCAGTATTTTTACTTTGACACATTTGAGGTGTTTTCAGGTAGGAATAACTAACAATTGGTTTGTTTATAAAGAAGCAGGCATAATGAAAGAACAACTTGTAACTTTTTGAATGAGGACAGAAGCTAATTATTAAACCCACCCTTAACCAAATCAAGACAAATTGTGTCTTTTACAGTAAGTCTTTTACTGTTTCTAATTGTTCAAATGTTTTTCTCTAAAGGACCCCTACAGTATCATGAAGCCCCAAACCTACGCTGGAAACCAAAGATGACCCCCACATCGTGCCAAGCATCGGGAACAAGAGGATGGTCGGCTGTGTTTGTACGTTTAGTTCGGCTGAAATGCTCCTGTGATTTGATGCCCAGAGGCTGAAGTTGGACCAATCCTTTTTTATACTTTAGTAAAGAAGGCTGTAAACCTCAAATACATGGTCAGAACACGTGTACTGCTTCATTTTGAGAGTTCTTCTGCCACCTTGTCTCATCCCCTTTCAGTCACAGGGAATAGCTTTAATCTACTGCCCTATTATTTAGTCTGTCTGTGATTTGGACTTTTCCAGCAATCCAAAGCGTACTGGAAGATGAGTATTATGGCAAAGAGAGATTGTAGTTTGACTGAAAATACAAACCACAGTAAAAAATTTTGCCTCTGATATTGTAGAATTAGAACTAAGATTATGCCTCTGGGTTATCTCAATTTGATTTATTACCTTTCCTTAATTTAGTTATTAATCTTTATGGATTTTTCTGAATTTTCAATGGGAAAAATAAACAGAACATACTCATATTTACAAGTGAGCAGTAATAAGGAAAATGTATCTAAAGTAGTTTTATCTCCCCAAACATTTTACTTTTACTCAGGCCTGTCATGATAATTACGTCATTGTTCAGTAAATTATACATAGAACAATGTTTTTGGGGCTGAATATGTATCGTATTATTTGCACTTTGTTTTATTACAATATTACAAATTTAGAAAAGGGTTTAGGGTTTCTTGTGTCAGCAACATAAAATAGTTTCAGTATTGTCAATTTTTGGTAGAAATATTGAACATCAAAACTTAGTCGGAATTGAAACTCAAAATGTAATAGTGTGCCTAAGTTACTGCAAGTCTATAAGTGATAAAAACGTCAGGATGTAAATGATTAACTTTTGTTCGTCCTGCTCAAAGTTGCGTTTTATTACACTGGTCACAAACTTGAGGAATTGTAACTCATTAGACAATGGTAATGGAAGAAGATGAAAGATTTCTCTGTTGTTTGGTCGCGTACTTGGGACATTTTTCACTTAATGTTGATCTTATGACATCCCCAGGTGAGGAGGACAACACCGCCATCGTGTGGTTCTGGGTTCATGAAGGAGAGATGCAGCGCTGTCCCTCGTGCGGCTCTCATTACAAGCTGGTGCCCCACGAACTGCCGCACTAAACCTGAAGCCCCTCTTTACCGCCTCTTGTTGGCCATATATAACAACAACAGCACTTAAATGTTCACTGTACAGTTTGTGAAGAAAATAAATTTATAAAAATACACATTCTGATTGGTTGGTTCTTCCGAGTCGTTCTAGACAGATGAGGGGCACCTTTTCCTAACCAAGTATATGAAGGGATATTAAAGAAATATTCGAGGTTAAACTGGATTCTTTGTTAGTGGAAGGTCCTTTACTCGTACTATATAACATTTATAATATTGGCGTGTTTCAGACAATATTTTAACAAAAAAATACATCCCTGCTGTTAATCGTGGTGGTGGTGACAGCATCATGCTGTGGGACTGCTTTTCTTCCACAGGGACAGGGAAGCTGCTCAGAGTAAAGAGAAGATGGATGGAGCCAATTACAGGGCAGAAAACCTGTTTGTGTCTGCAAAAGACTGGAGATTGGGACGCAGGTTCACCTTCAACGGGATAACGACCCTAAACATAAAGCCAAAGCTACAATAGAATGGTTTGAAATGAAACAAGTCCAGACCTAAATCTACTTGAGAATCTTCACAAATGCTCTCCATCAAATCTGACCGAGCTTGAGCTGTTTTGCAAAGAAGATGCATTGGCAAACGTCAGCTTGTAGGTGTACAAAGCTGTTAGAAACAAACCCCAAAAGACTCCAGGGGAACAAATAGCCATCTGATTTTATAATTAGCACATCCATTTATGCGACTGGGAGCTGGGCATGTGTTGGTGAACAGTCTTTTATGTGGGGTCGATGGCCTGCAGCAGTTTGAGGCTCGTGTACTTGGGCAGACCCAGCAGGTTGAAACAGGTGTGGGCCACGGGGAGGTAATGCTCACCTCCTCCGTGGCGTTGGCTGGATCACAACTTCTGGCTTTTCATGCCCAAAATAGGGATGAGATCGCTCACTGAGGAACACTGGAAGCACAAGATGTTACGCCAAAACAAATATTAAAGAAAACAAAGGTTTGCAAGATTCTGAAAGTACTCTTTTACTTATACAGACTAACTACAATTTAAAATGGTGCACCATGTACCTTTTCTGGTGGAGGATAAAATCATTCATGTTGCTCAAACTCCATCACTTAGCCATACAAAGATAAAGGTCAGATCAAATCCCTTACATCAAATGAATGATGTAGCCAATCTCCATATCAAATTAGAACGTTTATTTCATGATTTTCCTGTAATTTATCTGCTCTCATCAGGGACTAGTTTTTTTTTTTTTTTTTTTTACCAGAAATGCACTATACGTAGTTGATGATTGTTAATTATTGACTGAGGTTCAGGAGGTTGGCCACACCTCAAACTCCTACTTCCACCAGCAACCACGCCTCCACTCTTTAACCACACCTCTAATTACCCAGAAGCCCTATTCATACAGGCCTATGCCAGCATCTATTGTCATCTCTGCTCTCTCACCCCACCTTCTTCCATCCATCATCCTCATCATGAACTCTAATCGATCATCATCGTTATCATCACTATATCACATTCTCTCATATTCCATTGTTGTGGCATGTGAATGTACTCTATCTGCTGGTTGAGATGGGTGTGTGGGCTCCTCTCCCACCTTGCCCCTCTTTTTAAAAGTTGGCAATTCACAATGTTAGAATGGTAGCTTTTTTTGTGAGCAAGCTTTAAAGCAAGAGGTTGTGAGTGTGATTCCCAGGTTTGGAAAGATTTTTGTGTGGACTTTGGTCACAGTCCCTGGCCAGCTGCCCATTCCTATTGCCCCAGTCGGGGTGGGTTCATGGATCTGGGTCAAATGAAATGGAATATAGCAAATCTTAGTCCAGTTACAAGATTATTTGGTTAATGTTGATTGTTATACAATTATATATTGTTAAAACAAATACATAAATGTTGTTGTTCAAAATTCCATATTGCGGCGGACAACTTGATGAAAAATGTATGTGTATCACTTTAAAAAATTACTTAAGTAAAGTATTAAAGTATCCCTTTAAAAAGTACTATTGACAACTGAATCGGTTTTTACATTCTTTTTGTTTTTTCTACTTTCGACAGAATGTCATCATGACCGTGCTATAAATAACCCCTCAGCTACTGCAGCATGTAAGGAAACGTACAGATCCCTGCTCTCAAATGTAGTGAAGAAAAAGGAAAAAAGTATCCACTGTAAAACTTAAAGTACCGGTAATGTACAGATACCTACAAAGTATAAACATTTCATCGTCAAATTATATATATATTTACATTTAAGGCATTTGTTTCCACTTGAAATGGAATTCAAATTTGCAGAGAGACATAGAAAAAGAGTAAATCACTTCTGATTTTCATCACTACTATTTTATTTGTAAATATTCTTTATCTAGTAGCCTTCAGTCATTATACTTCTTACAGAAGTCTCACTGTCAATAGAACAAGTTCAATTCATTTAAATCTACACTGCAGGAGAATATCCAAATACCCATAAATACACTGACAGTAAATGTATCTACACAATCAGCCCGTTAAAAAAGAAGAAAAAAGACATTAAACATGACTCGCTTGTGTTTTTGTCTCTACCTCCCGTGTCCACAGGGGGCAGTAGAGTGCGTTAAACTGCACGTTTCATCATAAAGTGCTGGTCCCACGTGGGCTGTGGATGTGGCAGCCCCTTAACCCCTGTCCTGAGCTGAAGACGTGTCCCTGATTCTCATCCCTCAAACTTCACACCCCTCTTACAGCCACAGGTAAGAGACATTTGTGTTTTTGTCCGTGCACTCTGAAAATACTGTAACTCTGGCTTTATATTCAGCTCTCTATGGCACAGGAGCTAATGCTAACTAGCAGCAGCTGAATGTTTTGGTTTGTGTGGCCATGGCCAGCTCTGGTTTAAACTCCAAATCCTGGATTCGATTGATCGATTTATAAATGTTCCTAAATGTGCAAACTGACTTTCTACAGATTACAGCTACGTCACTCAGTTATTGACTTACATGAGAACACAATGTTAAGTGGGAACAGTAACTCCAATTAGACAGATTCATCAATTACTATAGTTTAGGCGTGATATCTTATTTATTTATACAAGGAATACACAGAATAATCCCACAAAACCGAAATCAAGCTGTTTGTATCCACCTCTTGAGCAGTGTGTATGATTTTGATAATGTATAAATTTGTCTTAAAAGAACCCCAACAATTACATTATATCTCTCACATTCATTTAAGAGATCATTTTTAATTAGAAATGCATATGGATATCTAGGTCACTGGGTCATGTATTATGTAGACAGACAAAGAACATAAATACACTGCATAAACTCAGAGGTCGCATGTACTTCAGTATTACATTTTTCATAAAATTGTGCTTTTTGGAGTCGTTTTTGGACTACATACTACTTTTACTCCTGTTAGAGTAAACCTTTTTGTTTTTTTCGACAATTTTATATAATTTACTCCTTTTTGTTTCTTTTGTTGATCCGTCAGAGATTATTTAATATGATCTAACATTTTAAAATGACTCATTTTGAGCATTCTTTATGTTCTTTTGTTCTTAAAATTAAATCAAACTCAATTTATAAAGAATTATGCCCAGACAGTTACTTACTTTAGTAGTAGTTTCCCCAAATGCATTTTCTTTTTTACCAACCGCTACGTAATCCAAGCCCAGTTTACTGCATTATTTTTTTGAATGAATGAATGAATAATAATAATAATAATAATAATAATAATAATAATAATAATATAATAATAATTAATTATTATTATTATTATTATTATTATTATTATTATTATTACTTAATTAATAATAATAATAATAATAAGTAATAATAATAAGTAATATATATTTTTTAAGAATAAACAGAACACTGAACAAAAGTGAGCACAACACGAAAGCGCAAATCAAAATAAGAACACAAGTAGACTACTAAACCTCAAAAGAAACCAAATCACTGCACATTTAAATCAAAATAGAAGTCTGAATGTCATTTTTTCCATTAGTCTTTGATCGTTGGTGAGGTTTGTGTCATCCATCTCTTTGTGTGTTTTTTCCGGCCTCAGAAGAGTTTACAACATTCTTACAATAAAACGCATATGTCGTTTATTATTATTGTCCACAGATCTCAGTGCCATGTTCGCTCGACTGGCCTCGTGCTCCCGGCTGCCATCAAGAGCCCGAGAACATGTTTGTCCAGTTCCCGTTAGAGCGTTTTCTCAAGCTAAATGTAAGCAACAAAATGCAAAATACTTATAAGTAATTTCTACATGCTATAACTTGTTACATTTCAACTTGTTTCTTTAGTTTCCCTGCCGCGGCCTCATGGGAAGTCCTTTGCCCACCGCAGTGAGCTGAAGCTGGCCAAGCGCATTGTGGTGAAGCTGGGCAGCGCTGTGGTCACTCGAGGCGATGAGTGTGGGCTGGCACTGGGACGACTGGCCTCTATTGTCGAACAGGTACAAAAAGATCGTCACGCCACACCGTCGGTTATTAATTATTATAAATGTTAACCGCAGATGAGATCGACTTAATCATCACTCTGAATTATAAGAGAAGGCACATGCTTTTTCTGCTTTAGTTCTAGAAAACACATTGCAAGACCAATTCAGATTTTGTCTCATCATTTCGTTTTGGTGTCATTTAGAACTGCTGAAAATTTTACTGTACAACGTTCATTCATATAGTATTTGTATGTTTGACCTTGTCCTTGTGTAGTCCAGTTTTAGCTCTGTGTTTGGTCTCGGTTTAATCCTGTTTTGGTGTGAAATGTGTGAAAATGTAATACAATTTGTCTTGTGTTACGTTTAGGTGGCCATGCTGCAGAATCAGGGCAGGGAGATGATGATCGTCACTAGTGGAGCTGTGGCGTTCGGACGACAGAGACTGAGACATGAAATTCTTCTGTCTCAAAGTGTCAGACAAGCTTTACATTCAGGACAGAACCAGCTCAAAGAATTTGTGAGTTTTGACCATTCCTTTTTTTTTTTTTCATGAGTCATGCGATACAATGCCAGTCACAGATGTTTGATACTGTATGGTGGGCTTGCTTTGTTCTAGTCTCTGCCGGTGTTGGAGGCGAGGGCATGTGCTGCTGCTGGACAGAGCGGTCTCATGGCTCTGTATGAAGCCATGTTCACACAGTACAGCATCTGCACTGCACAAGTGAGCACCTTTTCTGTCTCGAGCCCCCGTTAGTTGTGTCTCACTTTCCACCTACTCCCTAACTCGTGCATAGGTAATTATTAAATTATTTAGGACATTTTATTCTGTTATTGGTAACGCTTTCTATTATAGTTTCCAATATAATATTCAGCATAAACACAATCTTCCTACTAAACATTATTAAGAATATAATATTTACTGAAAACTACTTTTCAAACACTGATCTAAATCTCATACATATTCTTGAACAAAAATGTTACTATTGTAAGTGGTATGATTTTGTGCCATTTTTTTTTTTTTATTGCCTAAATAATGTATTTTCTATCTTATGTATATATATTTATTTATTTATTATCTTAGTAAAACAAACATTATTTAATTATTCTTTCTAATAAGATAAACTCTTGATACTTACATTTATTAATGGTTGTTTTTTTATTATTATTATTATTATTATTATTATTATTATCACATTCAAAAAGTATTTTTTAAGCTTTAGCTCTATATTAATGTCTGGGTTTTAACATGTTTAAAATAGAAACAGATATTTCCTCTGAAATAAAGTTCTTGTGACAGATTTTGGTGACTAACCTGGACTTCCACGACGAGCAGAAAAGGCGTAACCTGAACAGCACCCTTCAGGAGCTAATGCGGATGAACATTGTTCCGATCATCAACACCAACGACGCAGTGGTGCCTCCCCCTGTGCCCAGCAGTGACATGCAGGGGGTAAATGTGGGTACTGTGTGAAGGGCATGCTGGGAATGCTGTTTGTCTACAAACTGTGATGTGCTGTGCTGGTAATGGTGTGCATGGTTTTTATCTCACACACACTTTTCATACACCAGGTTCTATGAAGTTACCTAATTTTATAATATCTAGTGAGGCTGTAACAATTCACCTATTTATTCAATGTGTCAGTATTTTTCCCTTACTATCTGCTATATTGCTCACATGATCAACAATGCTTTTATTCACACACATAAAATCATTCTACTGAATCAAAAAATACTGGTAGTTTTAAAAGAGTTGCATCAAATGGAATTGGATATAAATTATCGTGTTGTTATCTTATCATTTGGTCGTATATTGATGTAAATTTTCTCATTCTAAAAATGTATCGTTAATTAGGGCAGCACAGTATATCACAGTAATTGAGTCACAGTAGTTTAAGTAATGAAATGCCCTCTGCAAACAACAAAATATATTCTTTAAAAAAAAACCCTATAGTTTTAGATTCTGCAAACATGTTTTTTTCTTCTATTAGTTTTGCAGTTCCCATTTCAATAATCTCCTTCAAATGTAAACATTTAAATGGTCCTGGATGTTTAAAATTTGCGCCGCACATTTAATCCTGACCCTTGTCTAAGGACACAGGACGCTGGGACATTTCCAAGTCCCTATGAACATTGTTTATTTTGTTTTCCACTGTAGCCCCTCGAGGCAACTACTGTTGTGATTTTGGGCGTTACAAAAATAAATTGAATTGAATTGACCCGAACACTTAACAGAAAATTTATTTCTATGTTTATGCAAAGTCATGTGTTATTCAATTAGGCTACATGACAAACATGTAATGCATTTGTGACATACGGTGATTGACGCAAACAAAAGGAAAGAAGATAAGATTAATGTACCCTGGTCCTTGTGTGCAGTATTTATGGGAAAGGAAGTCTTTAAACTAATCATAGTGCTTGTCAAAATAATCACAAAGTAGCCAATTATTCAGTTGAAATTACTTTTCAGTGCTCTAAATGTGTAGGATGAAACAGAAACGATCGTTGGCATTTCATGAGGAAAACATTAAACAAAAAGAAAAATTTTCCATTTTAACTTGCATACCGTTAAGTTATTAGCAAGAGTGTACTTTGGTATATTTATGGGTTTTTCTTGTATCTTTTGTTTGTCTTTGGGCTCTGTTACTTTTCCCTCCACATCCCCTTTGGCCCAGTATAATAGAAGGACTTCCTGTTTGTGTTCCAGGTCATCAGCATCAAAGATAACGACAGTCTGGCCGCACGGTTGGCTGTGGAGATGAAAGTGGACCTGTTGATCGCTTTGTCTGATGTAGAAGGTAAAAGGGAAATGCATTTAATTAATATAATTTCAAGAACTGGATCAAAATAAATGCGGGATTTACTATATGTGTGTGTGTGTGTATGTGTGTATATATATATATGTGTGTGTGTGTATATATATATATATATGATATATATATATGTGTGTATATATGTGTGTGTATATATGTGTATATATATGTATATATATATGTATGTGTATATATATATGTGTGTATATATATGTGTATATATGTGTATATGTATGTATATATATATATATATATGTGTGTATATATATGTATATATATATGTGTATATATATGTGTATATGTATATATATATATATATATGTGTATATATATATATGTATATATATATGTATATATATGTATGTTATATATATGTATGTGTATATATATGTTGTATATATATATGTATGTGTATTTTATGTATATATATTGTGTATATATATATGTTATATATATATGTATGTGTATATATATGTTATATATATGTATGTGTATATATATATATATATATGTGTGTATTGTGTGCGTGCGCGTGCCTACATACATACATACATATGTAAATTGTGAAATTTCTGAAATGTACTTCTATTTCTCTCATCCCACAGGTTTGTATGACAGACCTCCAGGCATTGATGACGCCAAACTTCTTGATATATTTTATCCTGGAGATCAGCAGTCCATCACATATGGCAATAAGTCCAGAATGGGGATTGGTGGCATGGAAGCAAAGGTTAGTTAAATAAATGTAGTTTAGTTTTCTGAGTGTAATTAAAATTTAAATACAGTAAGTTTTCTCTGTCAGTCTTTTGTATTTTGAAAGGTTTTTGTGAGAGAACTAGAGTTTTTATGTGAACTTTGGTATATAAATACAACTGCCTTGCCCTTATTACTTGAACTATATTGTGTGAACCAGGTGAAAGCTGCTCTGTGGGCACTGCAGGGTGGTACATCAGTCATCATTGCTAACGGGACAGACCCTAAAGTCACAGGTCATGTGATCACAGACATCGTCGAGGGAAAGAAAGTGGGAACATTCTTTTCAGAAGTGAAACCTGCTGGTCCCACTGTGGAGCAGCAGACGGAGATGGCCCGACATGCAGGGAGGACATTGGCCTCTCTGGATCCAGAACAGGTCTGTAAACTCGACGGCTTAGTTTTTCCAGAATGATGAAAAATATGTACAGTTACAAAAGCATTCAATGATTTCAAACTTATGATTTCAAACTTTAGTATCTAAAGTTTGTCTAATCAAGGGTTTCACTTTCCTTCTATATGTAACATTTTGAGGACTTTTCCCCATTCAAAAGATCTAATATTTTGTTTAAAATTATTAAGTCACTATGGCAAAAGTCCTATTTTTTTTCATCATTCTGAAACCCATGAATACATTCCCTTTTTATAGGCAAAGTTGTTTAATATAAAAATGTACTCTTCTCAAACAACTGACATTCTGCTTTAAATTACACAGATTCTCTAAACATTTACAGTATCCCCTCCAAATGGCTAAGATTTTATTAACATTTATCGCATATATTTGACTAATACTAGCTTCACCTGTGACTTTCAGAGAGCCGAGATCATTTGCAGTCTTGCTGAGCTCCTGACAGAAAAGAAGGATGAGATTCTTACTGCCAACAAGCAAGACATGGAGTTGGCCATAACATCAGGTAGAATCTGCTGTGATTTTGCACACGTTTATTTTTCAATCTCGCGTTTAATTATAATTTTTTTTTCAGGTCGTTTCTCCCAGGCCCTCATAAACCGTCTGAGTCTCTCTACGTCAAAGTTGAACAGTTTGGCAATCGGGCTGCGCCAGTTGGCCGTGTCGTCCCGGGACAGCGTGGGCCGCGTGCTGAGAAAGACCAGAGTCGCCAACAATCTGGACCTGGAGCAGATCACCGTCCCCATCGGAGTCCTGTTGGTCATCTTCGAATCTCGCCCCGACTGTCTACCCCAGGTCAGTGTGCGCGGACGAAATGTAGAGGTGTGGTGTAGTGTAGTTTGAATTGGACATAACTGCCATCATTTGTGTCGGCATTCTTTTGAATTCTCACGACGATGATCAGATTGTATTTTCGCAATCCTTCAGAAATGTCCGTAAACGGTATTTCTTAAACTGGTGGTACTTTTTGTACTGGAGTATTTGCTTTATTTAAAGATATATTTACATGTTTTTGTCCTCCTTTGGGGTTTATCATTAGTTAGAACTACCTTATCGGATTAGTCTTAATTTAGAGCTTATAAAGTCTGGGTTTTGATCTGGTGGTCATCAGAGAGCCAAACGTAATTTTTGGTGGGATTTGATTTGAAAAGTTTGAGAATCATTGTTCTAAAACAAACCTTTTAACCAACAAGCAGGAGTTTCACACAAAAACATAAACTCTGTGCTGCTTTTTGACGTTACCTTCTTAATATTATCAACATTCTCTCTTATATCACCTATCTATGTGTATGTCTTTGTTGAATTGTTAACTAAAATGTATATTATTTAGGTATCGGCTCTAGCTATTGCTAGTGGAAACGCCTTGCTCCTTAAAGGGGGTAAAGAAGCATCCAACACAAACAAAATCCTCCATCAACTTGTGCAAGAAGCATTGTCTATTCACGGAGTATCGGATGCTGTACAACTAGTAAGATTTCCGCACTTTCCTTTTTCATATTTAAGTTTCACGTACAATTACAATTTGCTAAATGGTTAACGTAGGTAAGCACACGTGAAGAAGTTGAAGACCTTTGCCGACTGGACAAAATGATTGACCTGATTATTCCAAGAGGGTCGTCACAGCTGGTGCGGGACATCCAAAGAGCGGCGAAGGGCATCCCTGTCCTGGGCCACAGTGAAGGGGTCTGCCATGTTTATATAGACTCTGAGGCTTGCCTAGACAAAGCTATCGACGTCAGTAAGTAAAACTCAAGCAGAGAAGCTATTTTATCAGTGGTTCATTGGTATAAAAGGGATAACTACGTCCTGATTTTTAGTACGAGACTCCAAATGTGACTATCCCGCTGCTTGCAACGCCATGGAGACACTCCTCATTCACAGAGATCTGCTCCGAACGCCAATGTTTGATCAGATTATCGATATGCTGCGAACGGAAGAGGTGAGACGAGCACAAAAGAACGATCAATTACCGTTATACCTTTTTGTACAATAATTATTAGCACTCACATGGTCATTTGATTTGCTTGTGTCTTGCCCAAGGACATGCTAATAATTATTAATTCACAAAGTTTGTTTTGAAATATAATGCAATTGAGGTGTCGTGGTTCAAATCCCAAACATCCCAATCACACATCTGTAGAAGTCTGCGTGTTATCTTATTCTGGCTCCATGTAACAGCAGCCCGATAAAGACTAGCAGACTAGCATTTATCTGCACAAGGTAAGAAACGGCAAAGAGAATGTGTAACGTGTGTTGGGACGTGTGCTCGGTGGTTTTAGATCAGCCGAGAGGACAAACTACAGCCCCTCCACAGGTCCGCTGCTGTAAAGTGAAAGTAAAAATGACCAAACTAAAATAACTTGTGACCAACGCAGTTCCGAGCATGTATGAAAGTCAAATGCTCAACGTGAACGAGTTGCTGCTTCAGCTGTAATTGCTAATACAAACAGTTCGTCATCAGGCGTAACCAACGTTTTATTGCTAATGTTAAATAACCAGTCCCTAAACGTCTCTTAACTTCCTCTCGCACGCAATTGATTCTTTTAGCTACGTGTAGACTGGGACAAGAGCAGGTCTGACAGATTTTGGGGTAATTTGAATTCAGCTGTTTAACGCACTTGGCGTTCTCTTCATGTAAACGTAATGAGAATAAAGGATGACGTAAACGTCGTATTACGGCTGCAACAAGTTAATCAATTAATCACAACTAATCGATTTTATTGAAATGATCGTCAACTAATTTAGCGAATCGTTAACTGGTCTTTACACAGGTGCCAAAACATGCCATGATCTGAGAAAAGGAGTTTTATGACAAAAATTGAGCTGCAATTAAATAAAAAATGAAGCGAAAAATGTGTAAATGAAGTATATTTGATGAAAAAACGCCCCCTTTTGTCCATAAATGTGATCCACCAGGACCCTAAAATGTCTTCACTTCAGCTTTATCTGAATCAAATTTATTAAAATCTTTTCATTGCGTGACTTTTGCGTTCTAAACAACTAAAAGTATAATCGCTAGACTAATCGATTTAGCAAAAATGCTTGTTAGTCGCAGCCCTACTTGGGTATATTTTACTTGTCTTAATGAGTGTCTCTATCGGTCTTACAGGTAAAGATCCACGCTGGTCCCAGATTTGCTTCATATTTGACCTTTAGCCCTTCAGAGGTCAAATCTCTCAGGACGGAGTACGGGGAACTGGAGTGCTGCATCGAGGTTGTGGACAGCATGCAGGAGGCGGTGGACCACATTCACAAATACGGCAGCTCGCACACGGACGTCATTGTCTCTGAAAACGGTGAGTAGCACGTTTTTATTGCAAATCTATAATGTGTTTCTCTTTCTTTTCTAATTGATTTTTATTTTTTTCATTTTACAGAGGAGACGGCTGAACAGTTCTTGCAGCAGGTGGACAGTGCCTGTGTTTTCTGGAACGCGAGCTCACGTTTTGCGGATGGATACCGGTTCGGACTTGGTACGTACAAATTGGATCAAATTAGAAATAATGCTGCGTCTTCTCACGGCAAAATACTATATGGATTAGTTGGTTGGGCGATTACAGCGTGTTTGATTTGGACTTTTTAAGAGTAAAGAATGCTTGACTGTTCATTCAATACGGACAATTTAAAGTTGCCATCACAGCCAACAAATTATACCATCAACTTGACTTTTTTACATATAAAAAGCATAATCAGTGACTTACAGTTTAGCATACAAAAATGAATGGAAAAAAGGAGAAAGAAGTGCAATCTTACATTATCTTCACTTGTACTTAAAGCTGAATATTTAAACAATCACTATATATTTCCATTTGATTCAAATTTTCTCTTTCATACTGTACTTAAGGTGGTCTTTTTTTATGTATTTATATATTTTACGTAGACCACTTTCTTGGTTCTGTAAACATGTCTTGAGATGAGAATAACTCTGTACAGGGGCAGAGGTGGGCATCAGCACGGCGAGGATACACGCTCGAGGCCCCGTGGGTCTCGAGGGGCTGCTCACGACAAAGTGGGTCCTTAGGGGAGAAGGTCAAACTGTGGCTGACTTCTCTGAACAGGGCAGTATGAAGTATCTCCACGAAAACATCCCCATCCCACAAGGAAGCTTCAACTAGGGCTCAACCGGTGAACTCGTTCTCATTCAAGTGCGTTTGGTTTAATCTCTGTCCGAAAGGTTTGTGTCGCTTAACTACAACAACCGCTGCTTCAGTGACTGAATACAAGCATTCTGGTCTCTGTAAAAATCATGTTAAAAAGGGCAACAGTGATGTAAAACTTTTACCTCCCACACTTACATGATGTGAAGAGTATCTAAGCTGCATGTATAATTTCAGTTCAACTCCATCTTAGACATGACTTGTACAAATGCTTTGGTATCAAATAAAAGTGGGGATAGATTATGATAAAAGTGAGACAAAGGTTTACGTTTCTGGACTGGAGCACTTCTGTAAAACTGTCAAAAGATTTTATACCAACAGAAAATGCATTTTTGGTCAACTGATGACATCTAACTTATTTTTCTATATTTACAGTTCTTTTGTCAAGTGTTTGTGCAGTACCTTGTCCTAGCTTCTTGTTTATTCTACTTTGCACAACTGGTTTGAATAAATATCATGTACAGTTTGAATATTTGTATATTAGAAGAGATACCCTGGAGGGACTAAGAATGCATGTTTTTCAAGGAATTTATGAGCAATAAAACAGCTGTAATTAAATAAATATGATGCGTTTAATTACACCCTCCAGAAACCATTTAAAATACTCAAATTAAGAAACTATAATCCAAAATAGTCAGTCAGAGGTGGAGGAGTACTTATTTACTCCGTTACAGTTACTTGTGTCTGTTCTTTTGAAAATATAAAAATCTGGCAATTATTCAATGTTTTGTTTGTCCCAATTACACACATTCATAAATTGTAAATCAAATTTTAAATACATTTTACTCAGTACTCGAGTAGTAGTTTCACCAAATACATTTTTACTCTGGAGTTATTCTTTGGGTCTGTACTTTTTACTTGTACTTGAGTAATTATGATTTAACGTAATACGTGAATATGCATTTTGGCTTCCCTCCCCACTTTTGTAAATGTTTGACTTTATATTGACTCCTTACTTTTTCAAATATACACTGGAATAACAATAAGAAGAGGCTTAGTAAACAGCAATTTATACAAATGTAGAAAAGGTAAATATAAAAAATATACAAACCATTGTTTTGGTTTTCACAACTTTTGAGTTAGTGCAACAATTTAAGGCATTTATATAAGGGGGTAAAGGGATTGGAATACTATCAATTTAGGTTTCTGGTTAGGAAAATGTAACACATTTTCAATATTTTTTTCATCGACACAAGTTTTTTTTTTTTCTTTAAATTTGCTGGTTTATATCAAGCAAATTTACAAAGTGCTGTCGTTACAAAATTGTGATTCGTCAATATGACAATGAGCAAAGTCCTTTCAGATAACAATCGAGGAATGTTAAATCAGTTTACATTTCAAAGCCCTACGAGTACATTCTTAAAGTCCTCTTATTCCACAGTCTTATTCCACAGTTTACCCACAGATTGACACACGCTCACATGTACACGTATTGCACCTACAAGTGTCATTTTATGATCACTTTTAGTCCAAAATAGTTGATCTCGTGGTACCTTCTTTAAAACTGCCAATCACTTCCATAAAAGGTCTGTGACGTGATGTGGGCGGGGCTCCGTCGTCAGAACTCTTTCCGTTCTGAGCAAACCGGGACCATTCAGCTATCAACTCACCAAAAACATGGCCGAAAACAAGTCCTTTACCATTGTGGAGTATTTCGGGGTGACAGCGGTTACCAATGTGGGTACTGCAAAAATTCAGTGGGCAACTTCTCCCATGGTAAGCGCCCGATCGGAGGACATAAACACTGCTGGCTGCTAGCTAGCTGCAACATGCTAATGCGACAGCTAGCTCATGTTTGAGATACAGTTCTAAGGAGATTTGACCAAGTTATTGTGATGCGGTCAAGCTTTATTTTTGTCTTTTTTTAACGTATGTACCACCTTGGACTTGGGAAAATGACTATAGTAAAATGATTGCATTTAGCTTGTGTGAATTGTCAAGAAGGCTAAGTATCTGACTGCTACTTTACGTTTACTTTACTTTTCCACTACTTTAGAAAGGGTGTCGAGTCCAAAATTACAAAGAAAACATGTACATTTAAGTGACTAAAATAAATACTTATTATTCTGAAAACTAAGGGCAAAATGAAGCTTTTTGCCTGCTGTTGTGATACTGTTTTCTTCCGGGTCCTTGTTATCAGCGAAATTACACCTGCTGTGTGTTACTGTAGATGTGCATTTGTTGGTGGGATATTTTGGTAATCCACTGGAGTGAAAGGATCAAAAGGACTGACTGTGGGGTGCAACTGTAGACTTGTGCTTGGACAGCATAAATATTAGAAGTTTCATGAGAAGGCGTGTTTACTGTAAGTGTAAGTCAGTGACACATGTAGCAGTGGTTTGGCTTTGGTGTAATGTCAAATTGAAATCATTAATCAGAATAATCATGACTAATAAATTGATGACTGTGATCCTTATCTGGACTATACAGACTCTAAAACGCATGCAAAACACTTCATTCGAAAATGTAATCTATCTACAAGCCTTCCGTCACCATAGAGGACTTTTGCCCATTCAAAATATATCATATTTGTTTTTAATTGTTCATCTCTCTGAAACCCATGGATAAAAAAGAAAATTGTAACAGGACCTTATGATTTGATAACAATTATGCTTAAATTGCATTATGTAACTTGTACATCACCTGCTTGCTGTGCAGCAGAAAAACACCAGACCTGATATCACCATGCAAAACGACCCCCATCGCTCTCCCCCACACAAATGCTATATCCATCAGGAGCCCTGGTAGTGCTTGTTTAAAGACTGGCTTCCTCTCAGGTGTGATCTAACCCCAGGGGTCCAGGATGGGCCTCTTTGCATATGCCTCGCCTGCCGCTAGGGCATTGTCTTTAACAGAAACCAGACAGCCAAAGTCTGAATGCAATCAACGAACCCACCCTGTTTCTGTACTTAGCAACTGACCCATTGAACCAATTATATTTGAGTATGTACTGTCATGGGATTTGTTCAACCTATATTGTATAAAACGACACGGGATCCCTTTGTGTGGGCCTGGAAGGGACAGACAACTTTGTATCAGTGAGAGATGAATTCAGAATTTGCACTGAATTAAACCATTCACTTTAAGACAAGACAACTCTGTCCGATCGTTTGTCATTTCTTGATAACTATTATTGAAGTTTTCCACGATATTGTTTCCCTGAATGTCCCACAGTATGGCATTAAACGTATATATAAACTCTTTCTGATATATCAAAGAAGTAGATGCCACCTGGCCAAGTTACAAGTCAGCTCTGTGGCAAGGCAAAGTATTTTTGAGCGATAAAGAACACATGTAATTAAGCAAAACAATAACATTTCAGACAGGCACCTGAAAAGTTACATAGTACACCTTTTAAATGCTATCCAAACTATTGGCGTCTTCAGTTATATTTCAAGTCTCAAGAGTTTTAGTTCTATTTGACAGCAGAAAGTCTTGGCACACAGTCTTGAGATTGTATCTTTAATTAGGTGTCTGGCTGTTCCTAATGCAGCAGTGGGCTGGAGCAGGCTAGAGCAGAGTCTAATCTAAGATCAGACGTAAGCTGCACATGTTACATCATCACCCAGAGGAGGAAGTCTGCCCCTGCTCACCTGCTGTGTATCAGTCGTGTCCTTAATGGGTAAAGTGAATGTTTCCTGGACTGTCTGGCACACTCTGTAATCTGGTGATGGATGCTTTCCAAGTTTTGATGTAGTAACAGTAATTAAGTAATTATGCTGATGAGGATGTTATTTGACATCTTTTTATTGACTAGCTACTAAACACAAGGCAGGGCATGTGACCTGAGATACTTTTGTAAAACAATTTTTACTAATGTAGGAGCCAAAATTGTTTGAGTTATGCAACTAACAATTATTTTATTTTGTACATTTTGTTATTATTTATTAGACGTTTTAAGTGCATTACAAACCAAATAAATGTTGAAATACTCTGACTGACGGAGTATTTACAAATAAAAGGTGTTATTGACATTGTTAATTTTATTGGACATTTTGTTATTCAACACTACAAAATAACCGATTGTGAGCCCTGTATCGCATCAAATTTTGAGAGACCCTGTGATTCCCAGCTCTAGTATTGATATAGGAAGCTTTTTCCTTAAGTATCAAAATCAAGCTTGAAATTTCTGTATCGCGTCACTTCCAACACTTCTATCAACCACCAATGACAAAGTAAAAACTCGACGTCCCTCATGTCCATGTTTGAGAGGAAGCTACAGAAAGGATCAAGTGTGAACTGTATCATCTGCCATTTATCACTGCAGCTGCGGTGGAGCTGACGTCAACAGAGCCCTGTGAACCCGCTCTATTGTAATGAGCTATCACTGACTGATCAGCAAACCTAAAGCTCCAAGAGAAAGGAACATAACAATCCCAGTTGTCTAGTTAATGAAAATCAAGGCAACACTTTGGTTTTCTTTTGCAAATGTACACAGACATCAGTTTATCATTAATGTATTTTTTATGATGAAAGTACATTAGAAGTGCAGTGTCATGCTGCGTGGGGCCTGGCCAAATGTGGTTTAATAGAGCCTGCACTGTTAACTATACTGGTACAATAGCATCAATAAAACATCGTAATTCAGATGAAGAAATTATATACTTTGTGATTTCCCGGTTTTTGAAATGGATTTTATTATATCTCATCCTGTAGTTGGTCAGTGTTTTTATCGTCTGTCATTTCTGAATATTCTCTTAGTATAAATAAAATCTTTGTGTTAAAATAAATAAATCATAAGAGCAAACTCAACAATGACAATGACCTAACCACAGATTCTGATGAAGGATTTAATAACTTTTTTAAATGAGTTACTGAGCCTCTTCAGAGGTTTGTGCTGGGAAAAGAGCTCTAAACATAAACATCACAAAGTGTTTTCATTTTTCACAAAGGTCGTGGGAACATGATCCATTGGGTAATATTTCCGGGGTTGTTATATGTCCCTTTGTTAAGAAAAGCCCAACAAAACATTACTGTAACAAATAAGTGGCTTCTTTTTGTTTTTTTTACAGGTATGTGGTCGCACACAATGACAGTGCAGGATTACCAGGATCTAATAGACCGAGGGTGGAGACGGTAAACCTTTTGTTTGTTCTTGTGTTATCATTTGAGTATTTAGACAATTTTTCCAAACTGTTTTTTTTTATTTATTTATTTTTTTACAGAAGTGGAAAATATGTCTACAAGCCTATATTAAACAAGACGTGTTGTCCACAATATACTATTAGGTAATCTGTCTTTTCATACAGTAAATTCCATACATTAGAAGATAGTTGTTGTCATGGCGGTGCCCTTTATGCATGTATGGTTTTCTTTGTCCAGATGTCATGCACTTAAATTCCAGCCTTCCAAATCCCATAAGAAAATCCTTAAAAAGATGAGCAAGTTTCTTTCAAAAGGAGACTTACCAAAAGGAGAAGGTGAAGATGGTAAGGATCTGTTAGATGAATTTTTCATTTATTTTATCATGTATAGTATTTGATTGTGCATTTCAGTAGAAAATATTATTTATAGCCAGTTGTGTGATATGAAAAGTGTCCGCATTGAACTAGTGAGACTAATGATTATTATTTTTCTAATGAAATGCCAGGAATATCTTGTATATTTATTTGCATGACAATTTTACAGTTTAGGTTATGGTGGTCCACAGTTTTCTTTGGGATCAATAACGTTTATAATCTATTGTGGTAACTTGATATAGACTTAAAATGTATTGTTTACGCAATGAACTTTAAATTAATATATTTTCAGGGGAGTCAATGGTGTGCGATGTAGCAAGTCCTCGAGAACCCAGAACCTCATGTCCGTCTGAAGCCAAGTGCCCCTCGATCTCAGACATCCAGAAGGAGGACTGTCCCGTCGAAGCTCAAGGGCAGGAGGAGCAGGAGGCGCCCACAGCACCCGCAGCCCCCTCAGCCCCCTCAGAGGCAACTCCGAATGATACGTCTGTGCCACCAACAGCCTCTGCTCCAAAACCTGGTACAAAGCGTCATCTGGTTGAATTTTCTGACTAACTATTTAAAATGCAACCACATCAACAAAACAAGTGAAACGATTGTTAGTAGTGAGATTTTGCACAGGTGCAAAATGAGTTGCTAAACTGGGGCAAAAACCATGTGCAGTTGAGATTTGCGTCCCTCTCAGGCCGCAGCACAAATTTAGCACATGGGACCTAACAAATATGTATAACAGGGTTAGTATCACGTCCGAAAAGCAGGTTTACACATCAGCGTGGCGTTGAAAAGGATTTCAAATTATTGTGTCTGGCTCATTCACAAATATAAAATCATATTTTGTGGAGGGAGTGGTTATGCAAAGTCACTTGACCTGCGACACTTGCCTGGATTCTCATCTGAATCGCATCAGTTGATACAAGCTGTCCCTCAAATGGATTTCAGGAGTCTGTCCCATGTCCATTTAAAGTCCTTTTTTAAAGACCGTGAGGTATGTTTGGGAGTATTGATGACACAAGAGGAGTCGTGATTTGTCTGTTTACTCTTCCCCAATTTTTCGCTCATCAAAGCCGTCTCAAAGCCGTGCTTGTGTTGCTGTCCCGTCATTCCGTTTCAAACTTTGCTTTCGAGAAGGCTGAGGTCGATGAGGCTTTAATCTTACAGTATTATATGTATCTGTTCAACCTAAGGAGCAGCAGCAGAGCCACACGCATGTTTGCACATAGTTTGTTCAGGCAGTAAACTCCTTTTACAGATTTATCAGATTTACACCACTATTAATATGCACAGTTTCTGATGGTAAATCAGGTGCAACATGCCCATAAAATAGCATGTGCAAATTTTAGTAATTTAGTAAAGTAATTCTTACAATTTAGCCCTCAGGGCACGTTCACACTTGCTCTGATTGGTTCACTTCTGGAGCAGTTTTCCTGTTAGTATGGTTCAGTACATGTGTTCAACACCAGGGTTAACTTGGTGCGGCTGAAATGAAGTAGACTTTAAGTGTGAACGTGCCCTTAGTAAATCTGACCCTTGATCTTTAGTTTGACAAACCTTATCTATTTTTTCCCCAGTTGTTGATATACCATTTTTTTCACATCATATGTAATTATGATATGATGGCAATAAATTAGAGAAAAAGAGTAGCTTTTGGGGCCGCTATGCAGAGGATTGGTACCATCTTAAAGGGTTTCCATTGTCTAAAGTGACCTGTGCTGGGTCGTTATAGTGGTCCAAAACAGCTCACGCTTCAGGCTCTAGCTCGGCTCCAGGTTCACTTTGGCTATGGAGGGGCTATGCACTGCAGATAAGATAAGCGAAAACGCAGACTCCAGTGAAAATCTAATATGCAGTAAAAACAAAATAATTTCTCACTCAACGCTGATTATATCGTGATAAACTGCTCTATTTTCCAACACTTAGATGTTGAACCATCAGGCATAGCAAAACATTTGTATTTACAATCTAACATGAGTTAAAACCATTACATCACACAGAGAGACGTTACAACGCGGTGAGGCACAGAGAAGTGAGATAAAGGCAGAAAAAGCTGAATTCTCAAGCAATGTTACTTAGTTGCCAGTAGATGTCACTCTTCGCCTTTTTTGGGGTGCAAAGTTGCCCTTTTAACACAATCTGGTTTTGGCTTGAACATCTTTCCCATTTTTCTTATTATAACAGCGTCTCCAGCCAGTTCTCCGTTTTGTCTTAATTTCACCAGTGCAAAAGTATTGCAATAAGTCACCCCTAGAGCACAGGTTGGCCTTAACCGCGTTTTGGATGTGTTTTAATGGGGGCAGGTGGGTGGTGAACAATCCAAATGAGTGTCCACATTAAAACCTGATGTGTTGGACACTATTCCCAGATGCAGACATAAACATTAGGTGGAAAATGTGAGCGGTGCCAGTGGATCTATATCACTCTCGCATGTGTCCACACCAAAGCCCCTTCTGTGCTGAAATAAGAGGCCTTTTCAGGAGGCAAGAAAGAGGAAGCGGGAGGATTTACTGTGTCGAGCCGCTGGTTATCCGTTCCTCCCTCGTTCACGTCCAACACAAACCACCTGGACGTATCTTCTCTGGGTTTATGGCTGCAGCGCTTTATGGCTTTGGGCGCGATCCAGAGGTAGCTTGAGAAAATGTGGTTCTCCATCTGCTGCAGAGCCCACATAATGCAGTGCCAGATGTAAACGCACTGGGGAAGATGTAATATGCATTGTTTAGGTCTGAAAACGGGCAGTAAGCATACATAAAATCACTACTAGAACTATACTGGTATGCTTGGATAAGCTAAAATGAAGCCTGTTGGACGTCTTTAGAGTGCACCTAAATCAAATATAATGTAACTTACATGAATCATACAATTGCTGCTTGATTATGGAAACAATTATCCCGATTATTTGGTCATAATTGAAGGAATTCATTATGTATTGTGAAATGTTAACCTGCAGACAAGAGGAAGAATAGACATCGTGCTTTAGTAGTGTTTTGTGATATAGTACTAGAGTAACTTTTTGAAGAAATTGACTCATACTTTTACTTCTTCTTGAGTAATATTTAGTCTGGAGTAATTAGAACTTTTTCTCGAGTGAAAGTTTAGCTTACGCTTCCCACTGTGTTTAATTTTATAGTGACAAACGCTTTGTGTTGACAACAGTAAATTACTTGAACATTTGCACTTCTTACACTTTATCATCAGAGGTAATGCCAAACCATGTGCATTATTTAATGTTTTTGCCCGTCATTAATAAATAAATTGGCTTTAAAAAACACATTTCAGCAATCAAGTAGATACTCCAAATACTTACACTTTTTACTTGAGTAATAATATAAAGTAATAAGTAAAGTAATATCTTATTCAGTAACATTATTCTTTCTTGACCAATTTTGGGGGAAAAAAATGTTTTTAACCACTTGAGATTCAGAAGAGAATTGTATTTATTTATTTTGTAAGTGATTGGCACAAAATGGTAATAATCAAGATGCAAACTTGATTTAGAGGGACTTTTCTATTTGCTACAATTCTTTACACCGAATACCTTTTATGGCAGACAGTCAAACAGAGGACCGAGCCTTGGCCGCCACAACCACTTTCTCTTGTGTTGGGCACCTGCCAGAGCAGAAGTCTGTCCACAACCTCTTTGTCCGTAAACCTCTGGAGATCTCTGCGTTCAGGCTCATTTCAGTAACGTGAGCAGCGGTGACTCAGCGCCAGTGTGTTGTCTGTTCCTGTGTGCGTCCTCCAGCAGCAGGCGGACACGTAATGCCTCTCTCCTGGACCGTTTACACCCAGGACACCTCTCGGGTTTGAGTGAAAGCGCTGGGGCGCGAGGAGGAGAAAGTTGTCATGCTTTTATGAAGTGCTAATGGCAGCAGAGGAAAGAGCAAGTCTAACACAGGAACTACTTTGTCAGGCTTTAGCTCCTCAATGTCCTCCAGTGTCTGTTTGTTTGTCGGAGGTGATAGAAAAGCCAAGAATTCACAAAGTTTTCATTTCTACATAATTGGACAAAATGGTCACACTCATAAAAATCAAGTAAAAGTAAAGGTAAAGGTACAAAGTATCTTCTCATGAACCTACTGTTAAATCTAAATGTTATTTCTCAAGTACAAGTTAAAAGTATAACACTTTCAAACTACACTCAGGAGTAAAATGTTATCAAACTGCAAAAATAAATTCATTTCACGGTGCGTTCACATTTGCACACAAGCTATATCAAAATTGGCTCAGGACTAGCTCAGGACTAGCTCAGGACTAGCTCAAAAGCTCAAAAGCTCAAACTAGGACTGAACCAGAGCAACATTTTAGGGTGCATTCAAACATTTTAGTCCTGATTTAAACTTGGGTTGGTCCTGCTCTAGTCATGGTTTAGTTCTGGTCTAGTCTAGGTTTAGTATATGTTCACACTTGGTTTGGTCTTGGTTTGGTTCTGGTTTGAGTCCTAATGTAGATTTGATTTGGTCCTGATCTAGTCTATTAGTTCCAGTTTTGATGTAACTATTGTTCAAATGTGAACGCAGCCTTAGTTTCAGGTTAAGTCCTGGTTTCCTCCTCCTCCTCTTCCTCCTCCTGGGAGAGAGTGAGAAAAGGAAATTGAGAGGGCAAGTGCGTCATGTGAGTAATCGGAGGCAGAGAGGCACGTGGGTGATGGAGGATAAGGGCTTTGTGAGATGAACACAGACCAGATGCTGGTTCCTGTTGGTGCAGTAGATGGCGCTCTGCCTTGACCCTGTGCTGTTTATCCAGACTGAAGAAAACCAGTCAAACACACTGTAACTCTTTGTGACATGTGTTTATATTAACAGACGCCCACTACAGCAAACCTTAAGAGGGTCTTTAGGAAGGAGATAAATGATGACATTAGATGTACGGCAATTGTTGTGTTGTTAACGTTGAATTATTACATTAGTATAACTGTAATTAGAATTGGTTTCAGTTTAGTTCACAACATTGTTTAGACATAATATTTAATGGAAATGGGGGGCAGGTAAACTCATAAATAAGAGACCTTTAACTTGGCCTGGTGGCCTTACTCATGTCTCCATGGAGATGGGTAAGTATAACACAGCAATGACCATGTATACAAGCAGGTGGTGGACCCTCCACCACTTTCACAAGGAATGTATACACACATACACACTATATAGTAAATATGAAATGTGTTAAGTCAGATTATTGGCATCATCAACAATATCTGTAAAGATTATAAATGAATTACAGCTACAATGTTTTCATGTTCATGTCCATGTTTATAACGATCAGTTGTATTTGTTGATATGCAGATTTCTGTAAATTATCATGTTGAACATTTGTGGATTTTCCTTTTTGAATTTGTTCTGTGGAATAGTCACATTTTAAGATTACATTCATTAAATGTATTATTTTGTGCTGGTCCCAAACCCTGTCAAGTCTACAGGCGGCTCAGAGAATGAAGGTCTAAAAACAAAAAAAAGTAAGGGCTGTCAATAAAAAAAACATGATTTTCAGAGAGCTAGATCACAATTTAGATTTGATCACTCGTATACACTTAATCTATCTATATTTCATATCTTTATATTTATATGGTAACGTAAAGTCACAGTACATAACTTTTGGACCAAAAATAGACATGAATGAATAAAATAAAAGCATGCCTTTTCATTTAGGTTTTTATTGCGCTGAAAAATGTATAAAAGCCTGTGTTCTTACTGTGAGAGGGCTTGCATCTCCTCAAACCTGACTCGTACCTGGCCTGGAGGAGCCTCCTCCTACTCATTTCCATGGAAATGTTGTTCTTCTGGCATCAATATTCCACATTATGGCATAAAACGTTTCTATCTCCTTGAAGAATGTTTAGATTTATGGCTTTACCTTGCTGTTTCCATGGATTCATGCAGGTGACGTGCCACCTTCAGAAAGTTACACACTGTGTCATTATCATCTTCTGAGAGTTCACCCTTAATAGTGTATTTTCTCACTGTCAGTTCATTCCCTGTTGTTAGCTCAGGGCATCCCTCCGTCTGACGTGGATGAAAGGGCAGAGTTTGGGAGTGTGCGGTGAATGGCGGCAGCTGGCAATTGGACAGGAAATCGCTCTTGTTTCCTTATTGCTCCAAACAGGATGTGGGCGTGTAAACTGTTGATACGAGATGCCCGAGCGAGAGCCAGAGGGGCCTGGCACTGTCCCAGGAGGAGGATGTGGAGCAGGATGGCGAAGAAAGAAAAATGTTTAGGGAATTCAAGCCTTTTTGTATGGGACAAATATAAACAGTGTATTTCCTGTCAGTAGCAACAGAGACCTCATATTATCTTCATCAGTGCACCACCGCCTGCTTCGGGCCCAACTACACCATACACACTACTTTAACTTTTTATTGGGGAAAATTTTTTGCCGTTCTGCAGGTGTGTAGGTAAATGCAGTAAGATCTAACTTTGAATCAGTCATATAAATTGATAAATTATAAACTGTGTGATGGTTAAGTTATGTTTTGCTGCTAATATAGACAGGTTGCTCTTGCGTGAGAAAATCTGAGGAAAGTAAAAGTGTCATTGTGTACCTTTTTTTTTAGTTACAAAAAATCATAGCTAATTGAAAAAATCTTAATTTTCTTAATTCTCAAACCTGTTTAGTATCTCGATTATTTGACCATGTTTCTGCACCCAAAGTGCACTGATAAGACCATGCAAATGTCTGTATAGAAAACTACTAGTAAACAGCGCATCATCAGTAAAAAGGCCAATTAAACTCAGAATTCACACCCAGTCTCACAATAACTCCCTACAATTCTGCTGTTGCGGATATAAATCTATTAAAATCCCCCCAAATAATTGGTAGACTGATACAAATGTTGATCGACCGTAACACTATTGTAAGCCCTAGTATTGAAATAGTGAAAAACGCTGCAAATGAAAAGAGTTGTAACTACTGTCTTAATGTTATAAAAATCTGCATCATGACTTCCAGTTTCTATTCTTTAGCCTTCACTGACTTTAATTGCTTCTGTGCTAAGCGCCGGCCACATAAAGGTGACGTTATTCACCCATTTCCAAAAAGCCATAATTGAGTTATTACGGCGTCTCTTGCTTGTGTTTTCTCATCTGGAAATGCTTTACTCTGTCCTTCGCAGCTTTAGTCTAAACACTGTCCTTTTTAAAAAAAATTTAAATCAACAGCCCACAATCCTTTTGAAAAGCTGCTTTATTTTTGTAAACATGCACATGTTTATCTGCGCGCAGGAACAGGAGCGGATCCGAACAGGCCTCCGTGTCGTAAGGCTAAAGACATCCGGAACGAGCGCCGGCTTCAGAAGGAGCAGAAGAGGCAGAGCTCGGATGGAATTGCACCCGCGACCAAGCCTCCCTCGTCGGGTCCCTGCCAAAGTAACCCGCCCAAAAGCCTGGAGGACTTCGTCGACGAGTCCCTGTCCGATAGCACCGCTCATGGCCTCGAGGTGAGGTCGACCACTCAGTACAACACAACTACAACTTTCTTATATCTTTGAGTGGATAAGCATTGCCCTATTGCAAAAAATACATTCGCAAATCTGGTTTTGTTTACCCTTTTATTTAGCTGTTTGAAATTGATCCCCATTAGTTGCGAGTGGTAGACAACTCCCACACAACAAAATAACTACAGAATTCATAAAATGGTCAAAGAATTTAGCACAGAACAACACAGCAACAACACCTTCCATAAAAAAGTAATAAAACACTATAATACTACTTATTAGAGCTGCATCTAACGATTACTTTAGTAGTCGATTAGTCAAATGGTTTTTTCTATATTGTACATTGAGATTTTTTACATTATCAATCAAATAAAGGTTGAAATATGGTGATTAAAATCCAAAAATAGTTTATTCTTTGACATTTTTATCTAGTAATGCCACTGTCTGTTATAAAAAGGTCTTTTCGTAGATGTTTTAGAGTCTGTAAAGTCCAGATAACGATCATCAAAATACAACTGCAATTTTTTTTTATAGTTGACTTGTCACAATTAGTGGAGTCAATTACTATTTAAATATCTAAGTATCTAATATTACATTTTAGTCATCCCCGTGTAATAGGTTTAATATGCAGTGTGGCATATTTTTATTCTGTTGTTGAGATAGAGAAAAAACTTTTGTCTCCAGACTTGATACAAACAAAACAAACAACAAATACTAGGGTTTTTGTATAGGAAAATGGAACTGTTGTAAATTGACTGATCAAGCTTTAGTGATTTGATTCTGCCAAGCTGCAAATGTGCCCTGTAAAGGTTCGAGTGCTTTGTCCCAGTGACTTCACCATGTGTTTATAGAAGTGGAGAGAGGAGATCTGTCCAAAGCCCAATGGAAAAACCACTACATCCCGCTTTCAGTTCTACCAAATGACACGCGCACCACACAAATCCACTCGAGTTTCCCCAATGATGACATTCAGACCACAGCAGCGTCTGGTAAATTCTCTGGCAAAGTAGAAAGATCTTTGGCAAAGTAAAAAGATCTTTGGCAAAAAAAAAAAAAAACCCAAACATGCTGAGGTCGGTGGAGTAACGTCAACGGAGATTTGAAGCAGATGCAAGGATAATCCAGGCACTTTGGATCATGTTTGTGCACTTTCTCAAAACAAACACCCATCATTGATAGATTTTCAGGCCTTCAAGTTGTTTAATAGTAATAATGAGGGATTATAGATGCACCAATTTAATTAAGTGAGTAAATTATAGGTTGGGTATTTATTACTTTGCACACAAAGTGTAATGATATGTTTTAGAAATGCAGTTTTCATTCAGTGGGTTGGAAAGGACAACTAACCAGACCGCATTGCATTTGTGGCTCCATTAAAACTTTCACTGTTTACTTAAAAGAAGAAATTGCCCTACTACTTCCTCTGTATTGGAACAGTAAGTACAATTGTCCATGAACAAGTGTATGTTCTGTAAAAAATCTACAAATTCTTAGGCAACACTAATATTTATGATCATTACAAATTCTGCACTCTAAATTATCTCTGAGAAGCCTCTGAGACTCTAAATAATGTAAACATCATTGGCATGCCACATTCAACAGAAATAATTAAATCTGAATGAATGTTGTTTAGTTAGTCGCCACCAGAGGTCAGTGTGAGAACGTGAATTGGCACTCTTGGACACCTCAGGGACTTGTGACACTGAGCACAACCCTGTCCTGTGAAGGTCTTAAGGCATGCATTTAGTTATAGCTTTTTGTTATTCTGAATAGCTGCAAGCTTTGAATCAAACATTAGAAACAATTTACTTAAAAATTACATTTATTTTCTCAAAGTTCAGAGCAACTATTGTTCGTCTTTCAAAGGACATTCTTGGCTTGAAGAAGTGGACATATTATCCCATTTTTATAGAGCTGTTTTGACATTTTGGCATATTCTCCTGCTCTGTTTGATCCCTCAGTGACTGATGAAAATATAGCCGTTCAAAATGGGTCTAAATATTGACACAAAAAATGACGCTTTTTCAGACTTATTAGTGGATCATCTTTCTGGCTTTCTGAAGGATCTACAAAGAGAGTGCACATGGAGTGAGACCTGCTCATGTCCAACTCAAATAAACATCATGAAAAAGTTCATATCTCCACAGTTCAAGGCAATTTTATAGCACAAGCTCGTGGCCAACAAAATCTCCCAAGCGTTGAGATGGGTAATTAAATTTGGGCCGTAGCAAGCTAAAACGAAAAGAGTTTGAATTTCTGCGACAAAAACAGCACAGCTACTTTCGCATCTGTCGGAGGCTTGGTTTGTTAGATATGGAAATGAAAATGTGAGGGCTTCTTGGCTGGACATAGACTACTGTTCACCCCGTTTGACACATCTGTGGAAACCAAATCATTTCAATTTCCAAATTAAAATTAAAAGCACATTGTTTCACACATCATCATAGTCAGCACACTGAGGAAAAACCTTTTCAACTTTTATTATTTATGGACCAAATCTCTAGTTTTTGGCTCACACTCTCAAAAGCCTTACATTACTGTAAAAGGAAGGGACAAAAAATATCTTGTATAATGAAAAAATTCAATTAAAACTTTTTTATTTACAAAACATGGTGAAGTTACTAGCGGCAATGGGCTCATGCATAAAACAGGCAATCAATAGGCTAATGATTATTTCTCCCTTGAGACGAGGACTCTGCTACAAAACAGCTTTGATTCTCTTCCTCCACAAACGTCTGATCATTGGAGAATGATAAAAACACTCTTCAGACCTCAGTCAATAGTGCAAAACTGAGTCTGGAGAGTTTGCAATTTCAGGTGAGTCCAAAATGATTCTTACTTGACTATGAGTGACGCCTTTAACTTCAATTTTAGCTATTATTATTATTATTATTATTATTATTATTATTATTATTATTATTATTATTATTATTATTATTAAATGAGAAAAACAGAATAATTTCAATCTATATGAAGCGACTTTCCATCAAACTTAGCTGCTCATTTTTAGGGCTGCAACGAACCATTATTTTAGTATTCGCCTGGTCACGATTTATCTTTTTAGATTATTCGAGTAAAATAATTATTTATAGTTTTAATTAACCGAGTAAAGGTGAAAAATGGTGACTGGGGAGTTCTAGATATATCATATTTTCAAATAAAGTGTATTATTGATTCAAATGTGATATGTTCTATTAATAATTATCTATTTAAATTTAATAACGCTTGTGTTTTAGAGTTAGTATAGTCCAGATAACAATTAAAATTATCAAAATACGATTATTTTGATTATTAACTAGTCCAGATTATTCAGATTAATCGTTAAACTCTACTCACTTTTGCACACATTTGGACAGATAATACCACTAGCTAACACATTGCCCCTTGTTATATTACTGCTATATTAAAACATGTATATTTTTCTTTCAGTGTGTTGTGTCCCTCTCTTTCACGTTCTTCACTTCTTCTCTCGCCGTTATCTCTGTATTTGCACTTGGTTTTTTTTTCATCTTAACCCTTTTGTGACCATGCTCTTTTCGAAGGTGAGGCTAGTGCGTTCCAATCCCCCCAGCCCGCAGTTCAAAGCCTCTTTCGACGCCTCCTACCAGGTGTACAAACTCTACCAGATGGCCATTCACAAGGACCCTCCCGAAAAACCGTCCGAGAGCCAGGTCAGAGGGCGAGGGGCGTAGGTCAACCTGCTCTAGCCACAGCTACAGGCAGGGAGGGAGGTTTAGAGACACCTTAAGTTGTGATGAAAGGGTGACGCTCTGCTTTCAAATGAATGAAGATCATTGTGTTAAGCTGTTTAAGAATTTTGGTTTCTATACAAGATGGATATACAAGTGAATAGGAATAGCTGCTTAAATGTTTTATACCTGGCGCCTCTCAAATATTCGGTAAAAAGGTTGGAAATGTATTGAAATTCAAATGTTGTCTTGAAGAAATTTGATTATAGAGTCATTGATAGTAAAAAAAAATTCTACAAAAAAAGCGTATTTAGGTTAAAAGGTGATATTTCTAAACTTTTGTGATTCATGTTCTAGCATTTTCACATTAAACCACAACTAATGTGTTTCAAGACTTGTTTTAACACATTTATTTTGGACTGACCAAATAGCGCTTGACTATTGTTATCGGGGAACTAAAAACTATACTAAACTAACAATACAATATTAAAACATTTTTGAATAATAATTGTAAAGGTCAAGTCTTGAATCTTCAAGAAATATTGCTTTTGCACTAGCTGTCTTAATATGGTTTTAAAAATGTTAGTTTTATAGAGCATGTAATAAAACAATGTAATGCACAAATACAACAAGAAGAGTGCAGATGTCATATGCAGAGAACCATCAAGTCAATATGTATGAATCATAGGATCAAAGTTAGACTCAACTACCATGAACAAATCGTCTCCATTTTGAAATCTACTGTAGACATTTTGTGAAGTTATGGGAGAAAAGGGGCCAAAATGTCAGTCTGAATTAAAAGCTGTGAATGTGGTGTCACATGACGGGGGGGGGTGCACATGTAAAAGAGCCGGGCTCAAAGGCTGCGGAAACGGAGTGAAAATGTTTCCATACGGCAGTGTTTCTCCAGGTGTTTGCACTGGCCAGAGGCGACGCTGGTGATGATGAGGTTTTGTCGTCTTTTTTTTACACTTTTGTGGGGGGCACTTTGTCAGCTGGACAACCTTGACCTTCACACCTTCGCTTCAATCCCCCGTCTGCGCCCCCGTCACTCTACACCACAATGTCTGAAAGGAACACTGAAAAGTAATCCAGGGTTTTGATGTCATTGTCTCTTTCAGTTTGATGCTGGTAATTGTTTTAGACTTGGTGGGTTGTTGTTGTTTTATGGCAAACCAGCTGTGCCAAGTGATGTCAGATAGAGTGGATAGATTAAAATAAATAACAGAATAGCAAAAGAACATTGAATTCTGTCAACCTGACAAAAGTTTTTAAGAGTGAATACATTTCCCCGCTCATCCAAGTAGCTTCTTCTGTTCTCATGACAGGGTTCTGCCTCACGTATATCTGTCTGAAGGGAGTTGTTACTTTTGACACTTCATACTCTTATTTCAATACTACAATGATAAGAAAAAAATACTTTAGAATGGAATAATAGTGCTGTCTTTATGTTTCCATGTGGTCTTACCATTCTAAAACTGTTCTGTATTTCCTCATATTTTGTCTTGTTGTTGTTTTTTTTTAGTACTGATACTTGTTCAAATGAGTATCTAGTTTTGATACTAGTTTTAGTATCGATTAGAATCCGATTTTTAAAACTTTTGACAATACTACTGTAGAAGTGGAGGAGCTAAGAGCACCGAAGCGAACACACCCGTGTCCGTGTAGTAAGCGCCTTCCTTCAGACAGATATCAGCCAGTGACTCACCAGAGAAACTGAAGAAGCTCCTTGGATGAGTGATGAAACATATTCAGTTGACAGAATTCAGTTTTCTTTTGCTTTCTTTCTTTGGAATCTACCTGGGCGACTGGAATATTACACAGACATTGATTCAGGGTAGAAAATATTAAAACTGCTCACTAAAACAGCAGAGTAATGCAACATCAATGTCAGTAGTTGGGTTGTTGTGGTACTAATACGTTTTTAAGTGTTCCAGTGTGGCTTTAAACTTGATTTGCTTATTGAAAATGCTTGGATATGATTAAGAAATGTATTCAAATATGAATATTTGTTGGCGTTATTGTATGCTCATTATCATTAAGAGAACACCGAAAATGCTTTTATGGCTTATGTAGCTTACTCGAAACTGCTTGTATGTGTATATTGCCGTTATTGTACACTTGGGGTCCTCTTGGGCGCTGCACTAGCCTCATCTTCAGAGAACGACTTCCTGTATTCTGGTCTGTATACCCTCTGTCTCCTTGAACTCCCTCAAAGTTTACCACATCCATGTTTATATTTTGGGAACGATTAAGTCAATGTTTCCTCTCTGAGCAACAATCTGATACAATTATGGGATCAGGTGTGTCAAATTCAAACCAGGCCTGCCGTGCGGTGCAGCCCTCTCGCCTCGAGGACGGGGAGACTGAGGTGAACCCAGAGAAGCCAAAAGCACTTGTATAACACTGTTTTGCCCTCCTTACCCAATTTTCCCTTGTACACTGACACTGCTTTTCTCCTGCTTTAAATCAAACTGGGCTGCACAAATGTAGAAGTGTTGTACACAGCTATATTTCAATTCAACTTTAAACTGGAACAAAAACTGAACAAAATTATATAGAATTAAAGATTTCTGTCAAAAATAAATAACAACTATTAAGACCGAACACAGAATATAGCAATTCAAGCCTAATAAACTATATTTATCTTCAACCAAAGATTTTTTTAATACAGTGTTTCCAGATTTCAATGTTCTAACTTTTAAATTGTTTTAAAAGCCCGCATTTTCTGATGCAGGGTTTGCCACCCACTTTGCATTAAACCTATCTATTATACATATTTTTATTGTGCCAAAAACTGTGTAATCGCCTCTCCGCAGCTTTGACCTGTAACTTGGCCTGTCGTCGTCACCTTCTTCTCTCCAAGAAGATGCATTTAATGCCAAACTGTTTCGCGTTGAAGGCAAACAAACTCCAAGGACACAAGCAGATGGCAGGCCCTCTATCAGAAAAGTTTAAACTTTTCACATCTTTCAATTTGCATCTCGACACTATCTTGACATCAGCACAGTCAATTTGTTTTCAACCCTTGAAATGAATGTAAACAAATGTCCCGAATCCCATGCTACGGAATATTGTGCAGCCCTAGTTCCAACCGTTTTTGTACTTTCAATTGTTGACTGAACTGATGAGCCTGCTCCCCCTGTTTGCCCCCCCCCCCCCCCCCCTCGTGCTGAAGGTGAGGCTAGTGCCGGTGAACTTTGACGACCCCCAGTTCAGTGCGTCGTATGAGCAGTCCGCGGCCCTGTACTCGCGCTACCAGACGGCCATTCACAACGACGACGAGTGTAATGAGAGCGAGGTACTGCATGGTTTTTGTTCTGCACCTCATCGGCCTGTCACAATACATTTTTAGTTGCGGTACAAACAGTAGTAGTAACAGAAATGATCTCTTTAAGCCACGGGTACAAGCACAATCCCTCTAAACGCTTTTCTAAATGCATCGTAATGTAAATAAAACGCAAAAATGGCAACGTAAACCACATTAGGAGGTAGTTGCCATGTCTATGTGTCATACATTTGTTAATTATTCAGCCAACTACTCCTTCAGGCACAAAGGCCTTCTTATTAAAATTATCTTCATGTAGTAATCATTATGACTAGGTTAGAGTTTCCTAAATCCTGGCGCCACTCACTTCTGTTTTTTACTCTGAGAGAACTCTGCTTTTCACTGTTGTTTTTTTGTTGTGTTCAATTCATTTTTTATTCAAGCCTTTTATTTCAATTTGAGCCTTCGGTTAATTGAAAACGGTGTGCTCCAAGGTTTTTTTGTCCCCAGCCCATTCAAGCAAACCATTTTAATTTGTCAGAACGACGGAGAAGACAGGTAGAGCGCATGAATGCTAATACAACAAGAAGCGTGGCGTGGGTGCAGAGATGGAAAACAAGCCAGTACAAGGGTTACTATATTAATTATTTGTCATTTTCACAAGCGGCATCGCACACGCCTACCTTTTCCATTTATTCCTATGAAAGGGCAAATTAAAAACGAACCGTGCCCCAATAGAAATGTTCACCTCAGTTTGTTGACTGCTGTGCTGATCATAAACAGATGTGGCAGGAATGCTAAAACGCTAAAGCCCTCAAGCCATACGTGTTACCTAATATGCGATGTCTGTAATGTATAAAATGTGCATGTTGGAATAGTGTATGTTCACTTGAAATGAACATCTTAATAATATCTTAAGTGATTCTTGTAACTCATTCGATCAGGTCACTCTGCATTACTTAAAGAGGAGATGTACTTGTTGAAGCTATTCCGCGACAATGTATTTAACTTATTTAAATATTGCCACAGTCTTTAAACTGTTAACCCACTGACGACTAGGGATGTCACGATATCAAAGTTTAGGGTTGCCATTATTGTGAGAAAGATCATCACGATTGAACGATTTTTCACGATTATTGAGACTGACCAAACGACAGTGAAATCTTTAATTTTCTTCCATTCCCATGGTCTAACATGTTACTGTTCCTCAAGTTTGTGTCCGGCTTTACAAAATGTCACTTTCTGAAAGACAAAATATAGTGAAATTTGACAAAAACAGCCAGATAAAATATAGTTCTTTACATTTAGCTCTTTTTAACTTCCTTCATAGAGCATTATTAGAAAACGATAGAGAGGATCTGGCTAGCATGCTAAAAATAGTTTCGGCCAATCTGCACATTGAACTAAAAATACTTAATTGTGCCTCCAAAATTGTCTCGATTATTATTATTTTTTGGTTCTTAAGATGATATTGTGACTTGAATTATGATATCGATTAACCTATTAATCGACACACACATTTATCTAATTTATAGTACAAGTTGCTACAAAGATTGAATTATACGAGTGTCAGAAAGGCCAGACAGATGGATAGAGTGAGGTCGATACACACGGTTTTGTAAATGTCTTTTTTATTCTTACTTCCCTAATGGAAAAGAGGTTTACATATCCAACACTGACTTTCTTTAGCTTTAACCATGTTCTGACATTGTTCCCTGGTCAAAAACATACCTGCAGTTGTATTTGGCTTCATAAACGTTTGTTTCATGAATCTTGTTTAGTAAGTTCTTTCTCTCAAAAAAACGAGAACTTCTGTGCTGTTTTGCTGTTTTTTAATCCATAAATCATCACGAAGACTTGTCATGAGAATTTCTGCCGTCATATCGCGTTCAATTCAACTGCACCCCTGTATTATTTAGCATATCGGGGCCAAGCTAGTGTTTGTTTATCTCGTTTTGTAATTCCCTCTGCAGCCAGTCTAAATGCATAACAGTTGTCCTTTTTAAAATGGTCTTGTTCTGTATAAGAATTAGTCTCTGGTGAAATCTTTAATAAGTTAAATACAATTATATCAATCACTTTTTATCTTAACTTTTTAGTACAAATCCTATTTTAAAATTAAGTTTTGTTATTATTTTAAATTAAGTTTTAAAAAATAAAATAAAAAAAGGAAAGGACTAGAATTCTCTAACTTGGCTATTTCTAACAAGCTATTTTACACACTGTTGCATTGGCAATCTACGGAGCCCACGAATTAGATTGCCAATATCCTACATTTTGAAATAAGAGGTATTTCTCAAGCTCCTGAGTTTTAAAGTCGCGCTCAATTTGCTCATCAATTGCCATGTTGTTAATACAAGCTCACTCTTGAGGTACCACTGACTGGACAGCAGCCTACGCAGCTGCGCCGTGTAGGGCCCATATGAGGCATGCAGTCATTTCAATATTAGATACTCAGCCGGCGCGACTTTCAAACTCAGGAGGACTTTAAAAGTCCGGAGCGCGACTTTAAAACTCAGGAGCAGTATTTTGTTGAAAATTGGTCAAGTTGGACTTTTTGATAATGTGACTGACAATGCTATTATTGTGAACATATTCATCTTTGTCACCTATGTTGTTTTGTAAACTGTTAAAACATCCATGAAGACCACTGACTTACCTAAAAAATAAATCCATGTGGACATGGTCTAGTCAAGAAGGATGCAGAGTTGCAGAGAGTTCCCACTAACCTGAGAGGGCCTTTTGTCCCTCAGGGCTGGAAAAACAACCTCCTCCACCTTCCTCCTGCCAAGCAAGCCTCGCTAAATTACTCAAACCTCCAGCTTGTAAAAAAGTAAGGTAATTAATAAATAATAAAAACTGTCAGATTGGGCAAACTGTGGCAGATTCTTTCCTACTGCCATAACACAACTCCTGTTAACGGGCAAGGACCATTACAGGTTTTACTGCCCTGAGATTGAACGGGTTCAACGGCAAGAAAAATAACATCTCCAAATTATTTATGTACACAGTAGAACCTCTGTTGCGTTGCCAGATTGAGTTGGGAGTTTCCAGATTTTTGATTGACACATACTGATTTACAGTTATGTTAATTGCGTCTAACATTTTTCTCATTTCTTTATTGCAACGTTATATATAGATTTGGCGTGGAAAACGCGTACGGTTTTAACAGTTTTAGCTGTGATCTACGCCTCGCATGCATTTATGTCATGTTTAGCTGCTATATGCAAGTGTTTTTCATAGTTTCATAATAGTTCATGTCTCTAAGATCAACTTTTATTGTTCCCCCGCAAACTAATTAGGCTTTATTGTAGTCCCTTTACCATGACTCATTTTGACAACTCATGAGGCTGCAATGAAGCTCAATTTATTCTAAGTATTCCCAGAAATATGCCCCCACTGTTTGGCAACAACAATATTTGCTACTGGTCCGGCGTTTAGGTGTAATTTAGTTTATGGAAGTGTGTATGCATTGTAAGCAATCAGATATTTAAAACAAAAGCTTGAATTGTCGTAAACGAGCTTTCAAATGAGCACACTTTGAAATGATTCATTCTTGGTTTTGCATTTTTAATTACTAGTATAATTAAAGAAACACAGATCTTTAATTTAATACGTATTTCTCATGATTTTCTGCTGTTAATGGCTTGCCTGGAATGTTCCACTGTATGGCAATAAACTTGTCTATCTTGCATCTTGCAGTTTTTTTTATTGCGCAGGTCTGACCTGTAACTTTGTCTTGGTTGCGTTGCCTGCTTGACCCAATGGAGATAATTAGGGTTTTATGCTACACTGCGGATCATTCAAAGCAAAGCAATGACCTTAAGGATGCACCGCTCCAGCTTTTTCAGTTCCAATATCGTTACCCGGGCTTTGTGTATATCGATATCAGCCGACTCCAAGTTACTTTTAAAACTACCTCAACATGTTATGAAAACTTACTAAAGGTTTAAGAGTTGTTAATATCATTATGATATGCTAGTCATTTTATTCGTACAAGCGTTATACAACAGAAAAACATTGTAAAATAAACTCACTGATTGAAGGTTCTGAGCTTTAAAATGGGGTGTCACATGTTGATATTTACTGGGTTAAAGTGGGTGAAAATATGTTCCCAAAATGGCAGATTGGAGTATCTGGTCGAATCAAATGAATACATTCCAGTATCTGCACCGATATGGATACTGCTTTTGGTGCATCCTTAATTTATATGGAGACAACCAGGTCACAGAACTTGACACTGGGCACGTTTTAATACAGACAAATGTTTGGGCTCGTCTTGTTTTTCCCCTGGCGATTAGTTTCCTCTCTTCGTCTCAGGCTCAATTGCTTTCGAAATGTCTTACTTAAGGACTGGCCCCTTGTCAACCACCAATAGAGACTTGCCCACACTGTTCTATCATCAGACTGTATGTTGTCCCCAGAGAAATGGCTTTGTTTGTTTTAAGGATGTATGTGTTTCCTGTTCAGGCCAGTACTGGACCCCTGCCAAGCATTATTGCCTTCATTTCCACTCTAGTTTTCGTTGAGGGGGCCCATATACTATACACACGCAGTTATTTAGGCGTACACACATGCGTTCACTCACACTTAGCAAACTTAACTGTTGTACCGAGCCATGACGCCGAGTTCCTGCACATGTGGCATTCATTTTGGGGAAAACAAATTCTACTCAATTGTTATTTACTCTTCCAGATCTTCACAAAGACGTATTGGGGAATTGGGGGGAAAGACAGAGGAGATATCGGAGGGCAGACTATGATAAGAATACAGCAATCTTGTTGGCAAAAAAGACCTGCTTTGGTGTTTCTGATGAATATGTTTTGGTTTTGGTGTCAAACATCAATCAGTAGTGCTTCAGATAAGGTCAGATTGTTGAAGATGCACTGGTTTGCATTCACATTTGAAAGGTCAGATGTTTGACAGAGAACTCTTAAGGATAATATTCTAACATTGCAAGATCGGTCAAATTTACATACTCCTACGACAAGGGGTCTTTACAGAGTCATTCTGCAAGTGTGGTCTCCCAATTAGCTTCTTATTTGTCAGATATGTGTAATCATCAAACACATTAAGGACTCTGCAGGGATTTGTTTGCTCAGGTTTAATAGCAGAAAAAATATTGTGTTTTCATGGACGTTGGGTTCATATTTACCGTAACTTAAAATATAGACATGTTGAAAGAGTAATAGAAATGTATGGAATATTAGATGTAGTTTGCCGTAGCATGTCTTGCTGTAGTAAACAATCAATGTTTTTGTATCTGGGCCTGCGCTTATCAAATGTTTATGCAAATGTGTTTCTGATTCAAATTGGGAAATCACACTGCATTTAGTCCTAAGTATTAGTGTACCTTTATAGTGACAATGGGCACATTGTGGGGTCTGGAAATAAATGCCTGACTGGCTTTTATTGTTTTTTAATATTGGGACTAAATAGAGACGTCGTCCCTCAAATAAATTGCACAATTTCTGCTTGTAAAAAATGAATGGCTAAACGTCTAAGTAGCAATTAGGCAGATGTGCGTAAGTGTTTTCGGTGAGACTGCTTCCTAATTGTGCACAGATGAGTGTTTACCAAAGAGAGAGTTACTGAGATGGACTCCATGTGTAGGGAGATGGCGCTTGGGTCACTCAGGGTTTGATGCATTGGCTTCCTGTTCCTGAAGAGCTTGTATTATACATTAGTGTCGTCTGTCTCTTTCAGTGTCTATGAACGATTGTCTCGTTTCTGCTTGTGTCAGCTCAACCGGTGCTGTTGTTTGTCAGTGTGTGGGGAAGGGACAGCGCTGCCAGACTCCAGGGGGAGAACCTCTAATAGTTGATCAATCTCGACACATGGAGGGTGAGAGCTGTTTTATAAACTCTGCAAGAAAGAAAGGAAACAATGGGGTTGTTTAAAACAGAAAATATTTCGATGGTGAATGGTAAACGTAATCCTATAGTAATTTGTTTGAGACATAAATATCATCTTTCTGTACATGATTACAGGGCCTGCCCACTATTGTATACAGACAATAGTGGGATTACCTGTCAGAGACAGGCATTGCCACCCATTCGGAGTCCAAAAAAATAAATAAGTAAAAAAATAAACTGGAATATCAGAAGAACTATAGAGTGACAGATTAAATGGTTGTCTATCACTTTTAGAAAGTGTAATCATTCACATGAATCTGCATGACGGATCGCAGTGAACCGGATTAGGTGTACCCGGCCAGCTGCAGGTGACCCCCGCGGGTTTCAGGCCGCACCCGGACCGGAGTCAGTGTATACCGGGCATTAAATATCACTTATTATGCTAAATTAAACATATATCCTTGTTCCCTCATCCAAAACATACCTGGAGTTACAGAAAATGGGTAGAGAGAATGAGTGCTTCACTGGGTCTAAGTGGTGTAGGAAAAAAAACTGTAAAAACCGCCAGGTGCTCTACGAGGTTGAATACATGCACTGAGAATTTACCAAAACTTGCCTTGCTAAAAATGTGTTGATTGGCCGAGAGATTGGAGGCACACTGGTCAAATCCTGGTCAGTCCTTTATTCTTACAAGGGACGCCACATGAGCCGACTGCAAATCAACATGCTAGTTTCCATGTATACATATTTACTATAGACAAAAAAACTGCAGATTGACGATGTACCTGCCAGGAATAACCCATTTTCAGGTTTCCAGGGTAGGCATGACTAGTGCATTGAGAATCTACAATGAAGCCATGAAAGAATACCAGGCTGGTTTGTTGAATCCTGTTTAGTAAGTCCTCTCCCTCTGAGCCTCAGAAAACACTTCTCAGTTTTGTGAGATCATAGTTAGAGTGCCAAGATCATCTGCTCTGTTTTTACGTCCATAAGCATTCTCAGTATTTCTGCCAATAAATGACATTAATTGCAACTACATGCTTACTTAACGGCTAATGTAAGCATGCAGTGAAGACAAAAGCTAGCTTGCCAATTAGCTTGCTGGGGGCAAGCTAGTTTTTGTCTTCCCAGGAATTCTGTTAGAGCTGCATCTACTGGCAGCAGAGGGAATTCTCATGATGCGTTATCGCCTGACAGATATGAAGTACATACAAATAATGTGTAATATATGTCCTTTTTAGTAATTCATTAATTTAAGATTGCTTTATGGCTTCATAAATTTGTTAATAAAAACTCTAATATGATGACCATTTAAGTATCTATTACCTCTATTACGGCTGTTCATCCATTGTCACATATTTCAAATTGAGATGTTTTGCTGCTTTTCAGACCATTTAGTTTTGTGTGTGTTGCATAAAAGTTTTATTCGAGTCCTGAAGCGTTGTATTGGCCATTATGAGTTTTTGCTGTTGGTAATTTGGACACTCACAAAGCAGTAGTCACTGTGGCGCTAACAGTGGAAAATTACACTTTACTGGCTTGGTTTCACAGGTGGGGAACCTGATAAGCATTTTTTCGCATGAGCAAAGATCATTGTCGGCAAAACAGATGTAGCAGCAACTGTGATGCAATGGAAACTTTTTCAATAATCCAAATCCAAATAAAAGCAGTTGTTTAAACAAAGAGCTGCTTCTTGTTTTCTACCGTTATGTGGATTTCTGGAGGCTGGGACATGTTTTCTCGGTATGTGGGCCTTTGGATTGATTCTCAGCAAGTCGCAAACTTTTCACACACAAACTACCACCTTATGAAATGTTTGGTTTTGCAATACCACCAGAGAAATACTATTTCTAAAACCAGGTCTATAACAGGACTAAAACAGGCAAAAATTCAAGCCCTAAATTATAAGGTGTAAAACAAAATGCTTTAATTTGAATGGACAGAGGCATTTGTATTAAAACTGTAGAAGGGCACATACCAAGGATTGAGAGTTTTTCAAGATTGTTTTACTTATCTTCTCTGCATTGCATGTTTAATTTGTATAGTTCAATAGTTCAGGGTACTGCTTTTGTCACGGGAAAGTTCTTATTCACTTTCACTTTACTGCAACTTAACTCTTTGTACGGTCAGTCCTTGTTTAGCATTTGCGCGTTGGCTTGGACCTGACTTGGTTCTGGTTTAGTCCTGTTTAGTTGTGCTTGTATTACCGCTGTGTCATAGCTTCTCTCTCTCCTCCTGTGAGTTTGAATGAGTGTTGCTTCACACGTCACCACAGGCACCAGGCAAGTAGGTTTATAGCTAATAATGCAGCAGCTTTGAGAAAAAACACTGAGATCTGTCCATGCATTTCTTATAGAGTCTTGCAGAATGTCCAATTCTAGAGGAAAGTGCAGCTTAAATATAATATGATAATCTGTATGATTCATAGGTTACTAAAGCTGCAGGTGGCGCAATATTTGATGGAGAAAGTCTGTGTTTACTTTTGTTATTATTTCGCATTAAAGGTGTGCTATGTCCCTTTTCTGGTGGATGGTTTGCCATATGCCCGTCTCCATGGAAATGATAATGCCTTACCAGGAATGTTACACAGTATTAAACTTATCAGTCAGTTACTCAGCTCCATGTGTTATCATTGCACTGAAATACTTTTAAAAAAAACGTGCATTCTTACTGTGAGCAGGCTCGCCTCTCAAAAGATCTGACCTGTAACTTGGCATGATTTTAAAGGTAATTTGGCATTAAACATTGATGCTACATTTATCCAAAGTACTGAACTATTGGCAAATTGTTTTGTTGACACCGGGAACAGAAAAAGCCTGTACCTGATGTTTACGCGTAAGCAACGTGAAAAACGGAACTAGTTCATTTTTTTGTATCGCTCACTTCTCTAATGGATTCCCAGCATCCAAAATATTCACCGCGATGAGTTTAAAAGCGCTTTTCACAGCTCTTTGAGCTCGTCACGGTAAAGCTAACAAACATTATCATGCTGACTGCGCACTTCCTGTTTTGCGGAGAATAAGACGCTCTATAATGCAGAGAAAACACTGTGGTCTCCTTTTCACTCGAATAGATGCTTTTATATTATACCTGTACTGGAGCAAAACAGATCTAACTTTATTACATGCAAAAATATCAGGTACAGCCTCTTTAAATTACAGACTTTTTTTAGGTATCTTGATAACAGACCTGCCAAACCAGCCAACCAATGCAAGCAAAAACCCAATGTTGTGGTTAATGATAGCTAACAGAGCATCAATATACAGAGGCTCCTCTTTTTCAAAATTTCCCTTGTACACAAACCACTGCATTTATGTTAGCGGTTTCTGTTACTACCTGTTTCTCATTGAATACACGCACAGCCAAACAATCTGTGGCTGCGGTGCTCGTAGCAATTTCCAGCAACCATTAGATCATCTTGTTAATAATAAGCAGCGGGAAGACAGATGTTACTCCCTTAGAGAAAGACGGGGATGCTACGTCAACAGTAAACCCAGGGATTCCTCACTTTGAGACAGCTAACAATGTGGATCTTGTTTATTGGCAGAGTTTGTAGATTTTAAAAGCATAAAAGTGAAAAATCTTTGCATTTTTGAAAAGTGTTTATATTTTGTTTTATGCCTCTAGACCTTTTATTGTTGCTTGTTTCATTTTAAAACCGGTTACAGTCATTAATGTGGCAAGTGACATCTGGAAGTATTACGTTATGAAAATCTTAATCTTCCATTGAATTCACGTAGCACGTTTCTGGACTCTGAAAAAAAACAGTTGATAATAATTATATTTCCCGTCCCTGAATAGTTTTAGAATGGTCTTGACAACAGACCGCATACTACTGAAGAAACTCTTTGGTCTACAAAAGTTGTTTTCCTTCATTATTATTGTGCTAGCGACTATCAAGCCTTTTATTTTGCATGAAAAACAAACTTTCAACTCTTTAGTAAGCTCCCAATATGGCTGCTGAACTGTATTACCGGTGTATATAAAATATTGTCGTATTTAATCTGCTCAATTTTAATACCTTGCATATCAACCTGACATCAAGCAATCTGTCCATTGGAAATATTGCGGAGGTCTGTAAAATCAGAGTTTACTGTCAGCAATTTTCATGAAGTTCCTTTGCACATTGTACTGCATTTTCGCCTAAAGACAGTGGAACATGGGGAGGAACTGTGAACCTCATAAAACCCGCGGTTGCTTGTTGCAGTTGATCATGCATGATGCCCATATTTCACAGTTTAAAGATGTTGGTATCATTTTGTCGCTCTTGGACTCTCGGCTTCCTGTGTTTACGCGGCTTGCCCAACGCTCTCTGCACACTGAACCGTTTCCACCAACACTGAGCGAAATCGGCCTGCTTCTTAGCATTCCTGGAGAAACATAAATTCAGATTGTGTTGCGGAGTTTACTCGCTACAAGACCGAGAATGAATAAACCCAAAAGCTGTCCATCATCGCTTTCTCTGTGGCCCCTCTGGTTCCCATTATAGAAAGGTTTTGGCCCTAAACTTAGAGGCACGCAGCATTTTGGCCTTTAATCCCTCAAAATTCACTGCTCTCAAACCATAGCAGTAAAAGACAAAGCACGAAATGGAGAAAAACAAGAATTTCCACGGACATAAAGTTCTCCCGTAATTGAAATCTGCTGTGCGTTTTTGTAAATGCGTTTGGCAGTAAAGCTATTTTAACATTGGCAACTCTTGCTTATTTGCGATGTCAATGCGGCCTCCCCAGACTCTAAACCTGTGGACTAGTTGATGGCCTAAATGTTTTCGCTTGTGTAAATACCACTCTTCCTTTTCGTGTCCCTTTTGTCAGTGAGGACCAGGGTTCGACATGTGACACCTGAGTTAGGAGAATAGCAGGAGGGATAGACTAAAGTGGATTGCTACAGACGCGTGTATGGTTTTCATTTGTGCCTTTTCAAAGAAACTGGTGACCCGGAGAGCTAACTGTTTTTCTCTCTCTTCTCTCCACAGTTCCGGAGATTTCTGTGTGATTCGCCGCTAGAGGTATGTATATCCTGTTGACAGTCTAATAAAACCTTTTTAAGGTTTCTTTTCAGCCATGGGTGTTGCCTGTAATGACATGCCCTGGCCCAGAAAGGGTCTTCCTGCCATAATTACTGTCATTGATGTAATAAAGGAAAGTAAATCTTCTTTTCTTGTTAAACCCTTGCACACTGCTCCTATGTGTTGTCAGGTGGCCACAAAAGAAGATAAATGTATAGTCCAGTGGTTCTTAAAATGCGTTGTGCTCAGGGTACACTGGCATCTATAATGCACTGGATCATATTCGAGTCAGTGGTTTTACCTGGGCAATATTGAAAAAATGAGAAAAATGTGGCAAAGTCTTATCTAAATCCATTTGTCTTTACATTGATCTAAAAAGCAGTGTTTTCTTACCTTTTTTGTCTTGGGTACCCCTTAAGTATTGTCTCGCACTCTTTATTTTCTTTTTCAAATTATATTGATGTCCAAAATCTCCATCTAACATTCTTAGAGATATAAAATGTACTACAGAGAACATTTTCATTCAAATTATA